>JASDQU010373399.1:23016-57293 GCA_032191745.1 Picea mariana | reverse complement strand
TGGAATTTATGGTAACTTCCTCACAACTTGCCAATTTTTGGCCTTTCCAGGAGATCTCACTTGCATAGAATGCCCCACACAAAATAATTGATATCAAATTCTTAAACTTGCACCCAAAATACTACAGACTGTCCACAATCCAATGCAACTAGTCCCACTCAATTTGGATACTCTAGCAAGAAGTTATGCTTGTTTTACCTGGAACACCTTCTTGAGGCTAGTCAATAGGACTAGTCAGATACCCTATCTTACACAAGGTGTATCCTCAAATTTAAGATGACCCAGAAGCTGAAAGTTTTATCACAGGTACCTTACTAATTTCTGTAAGTGGCCTCCAGAGGAAAGGGTATGAAACATTACAGAAAAGTTTTTATAGCGAAAATTCCACAATGACTCATTTCAGGATGATTCCAGAACCCTATCTTGTACAAGATTTATCTCGGAAAGTATAAGGCCTCAGGAGCTGAATTTTGAACCCAACGTACCTTGATCCATCTACTAAATACCCTCCAATAGGTTCCTTCTGAAACATTGTAGAAAAAAAGTTATAGTGAAAATTCTACGGTGTCTCAGATGTAGCAGCGAAACCCCAAGACCTTGAGCTCTGATACCATATGTTAAGAACCAAATATCAATATAGCATAGAAAAACCTCAAGAAAAGTACTCAACGCCTTGAAAAAGATATAATTTTAGATAATAAGCCTCTTCGAGGGGGAAACCTCCTTTTACCCCACTTAAATGTTCAAGTACAAGATGATTCAAAATGAAAATGTCTCCCTGGTATATATAGGAGACTAGGAGGTATAATTACAAATAATGTCTTAAAGCCGACATAATTAAAATAACATTACTAATCTAAATTACAACTAATGGCCTAAATCCAACATAAATAAAATAGCATTACTAATCTAATATGCCCCAATTAAGGGGTAATGAGACAATATCAGGGCTTAACACTTCATTGTTTGTAAACTCTTTCCTTCTCCATACTGTGGTTAGGATAGGGACATCTTCATTCATATATTTGCAATCATGTGCTTTGTGACAAAGATAATTACATTTGTAGTATACAATATTTTTGTCCATCGATGGGGAAAATGAATTATAACTTATGTTTACAAATCCACGATTATTTCCATATCTTCTATTTACACCATTCATGTTTATTGTGTATTTGTTCCTTTCATTGATTCTTCAATTAATTTCCTTATGTCCAAAATTTTTGCAAGTATAACAATGACCAAGAAAGGAATTTTTATATCTTGGAGTAAGTGATCTTCTTTGTGATGTAGTCCATCTGGGTTCATGTTATATTCTTCTGTAGTTCCCTTCATACTGATTGAAGCTTCTTTGATTCATGAAGGTAGGAGGTCTTCTTGGATATTCATCTCTTTTGTAATCATTCCTTCTTTCTGGTATCCTTGTCCACTTCTCATCAACTATTTGTGTAGCTCTTTATTCAATCTTCTTGTTGGTATTTGCATTTTCTTTGTATGAAGTTTCACCCATGCATATAAGATGTGTTAATTCTTTTGGAACTTGAGAGTTTCTTAACCTCAATGAGACAACTTCTTGTTCAAGTTTTCCAAAATCTTCTTCTTTCTTCATCATTTGGACCTTCTTTACTTCTCCTATTCTTCTTTCTTCTTCAAGTAGAGTTTTCAAGGAAATGGTTTCTTCTCTTAGTTTCTCAAAGTCTTATAATTGTTTCTTCAAGCTTACAACTGTCTTTTCATAACTACCCAATTCACTTCTTAGTTTTCTACGCATGTCTTTGAGCTTGCTATTTTCAATCTCAACATGCTTCAATTTTTTAAGATTCTCATCTTCTTGTTGAATCATTTCTGCTTCATGATTTTCTTCTTCTTCATTGGAATTTTCTTCTTTAGTGTCATAGCTTTCAATCCTTGGATGAGGACATTCAAATTCGACATGTCCTACTCCTTCACAATTAAAGAAAATGAAATGACCTCTATTTTCTTCTTTGAAATCTGAGATGTTGTAATTTGCTTCAACTTCTTCTTCTTCTTCTTCTGCTTCTTCCCTTGCATAAAGGTCTTGTATCTTGTCCCAAAGCTCTTTTTTTGATTCACATGATACCACCTTGGATTTAACTGAATCTGTCAATCCATCTAGGATGGTATCTATTTCCAATTTGTTGTTCCTTTTTGCTTCCTTCTGAGCTGAAGTCTTTGGTTTCTTCAAAGCATTGTATCCTGAAGAAACTGAGAACCAAACATCTGCCCCAAGATATTTCAAGTAAGTTTCCATTATATTACTTCAACATTCAAAATTGCTTCCATCAAATGGTGGAATCCCATTTGGAATGTTGTCTTCCATTTCTGCATAGGATCTTCCTTCCAGTGGTTAAACTGTACTGAAGGTAACCTTCTCTGATTCCAATTGTTGATACTGAGAGGGGGGTGAATCAGTATCAAGTACAATTAAAAACCTTTTTCAACTTATACTTGAACCATTCGATTATATCCAATGAGAAATGAATAATAGTATAAGAGTTACATACACTATGCATAATATATGAGAAATAATCTATAGTTATTGTTCAAGGGAAGTAATGACTTCCAAAGGTAGCTACAACTTCCAAATGTAAAGGGAGGGATAAACCTCCAAGAGGAAGATACAATTGTCCAATATCAAGAGAGAGTTGAAATCTCCATCCTTTCCCCTTCCTTCCACCCAAGAATATATGAGAGATAATAAAACTTTACATTAAATCATCACTATCAACCAACCATCACAAAGAACCTGATAATGCTTCCTGAGACTTCTTCAATTTATGCAATTCTTAAATCCTTGGAATACTCTGATCCTATAGATAATATTACTCAATTTACTCTCTGAAACTCCTCGAATTTTCACTCCTTGAATCCTCCCCAAAAAGAAGTTATAGAAAGAATGGTAGACTTTATTCAATTATGGTTTATTCAAGAGACCGAACTTGTACAGAATGCCCCGTGCTCAATATTTAACATCAGATTCTAAAACTCACATACAAGAAACTAAAGTATGCACTCTTTCTAATGCAATATGTCCCACTGCATTTGGATTCTCTATGAAGAAGTTATGATTGTTTTACCCATAACACCTTTTTATTGACTAGCTTCAGGACTAGTCAAAAACCCTATTTTCCACAGAGTGTATCTCCACAATTATAGAGAATCAAGAGTTGAAACTTTTACCATAGGTACCATTATATGTCTTCTCAATACCATAGAAATTTCACCATCTGAATCATTCTAGAAAAAAAATTATAGAAAAAATGGTAAGATGACCTGAAAATAACATACCTTAGAACACATCACCAAAAGACTTCATCCTCCCTCGAAATCCGGCCTTCTTTACTTCTGATTTCCTCTAAAATTCGACTTGTGTATCAAATGAATGTATAATGATATGTATTTATACCATTTATGTCACTTCCTTTTAACATTAGGTTCTACTTGACACTTTCTTACTTTGTAATTCTTTTCTTTATTATCTTCAGGGCCTACATGTACTTCCTTCTTCAATTCACTTTGTCATCTTCAAAAATTCATTTCTCCTCAACCATGAGGATCCATGTGACGTGCCACATACCACTGGAAACAACATGATGTATACTATCCATCCATGGGTGTTTTATCTACATCTTCATTTTCCTTCATGTCCAAATACCTTCATTAGTCTTGCGGTCCAAAACCCATGACTAGGGTTGACATCAATGACAACAAGCAATCTTCCAACAAGCGCACCATATTTTGAGGAAAAGTAGTGCGTGTGGTAGGATTTGTGGAATTCTGGCACATATGTGGAAAAATGTAGCCATGTTAGGGTTAGGGTTTTTTATGTATTGTAAGGGTTTTAACCCAATTTTGTAGTATAAATAGAAGAAGTCAAAGGTATATTGAGGCATCTTTGTCTTTGTGTGATATCTTTGTGCAACATTTTGCATGAAGAAAGCACTTGGAGATCCTGTTTGAGTCTGTATTTTGGTGAGAGTTGTGGAGGTCGGATGGATTTGATGTAATTGAGGGTCAGGTCGCAAGATGTGGAGCATGGTGCGCCCCTGATCTTCCTCACTATTCTCTGTTATCCTATGATGTAATTTCCACAACACCATTTTTATGAAGAAGAAGAAATAAAAGAAGATCTATGTGGAAATAGCCCCAGAGGGGGTCAACCATGGTAAAACCCTAGGTTGCAAATGTTTCTAAATGATTTTATTATTTATGTAGTTATGGTTAATGGTTAAATGAATAAATGGTTTAAATTACAACGTGCACTAGAAATATGTATGCAAAATGAATATGATAAATGAATGAAATAGTAGATATGATGAATGGTATGTTAGAATGCATGGTTAAGTAGAAATAGAAGTAAGAAGAACAAATCCAATCCCTTCCATGACTACACACACATGTGTCCTGCAGTCACCCATAAACCATCTTGGGTGAGACTGCATTTTGTACTTTGTGCACGGTGTAGACTAGAAGGGCCGATGGTGAAAAGGGTTTTGTTGGATAACTAAGGAAGAACCCGGTTCAACCCATACATCCAACAAGGGTTTTCTTGTTACACCCACTTAACCCTTTCATTACTTGTCTTGTAACCAACTAGGGGCTTCATAACCAATCTTTGAGGCTTCCAACTTCATGACCTCATAACTTCTCAACCCTGAGGAACCACATGGCGTACCACTTATTACCAAAAATTACATGACTAGGACTATCCATCTATGACTATGTTACCTGAATTTACATTGTCCTCCATGTCCTTATTCCTCAAACAACTTTGGGCTTCATGACCACACCTATCAGGATTATTGTAGACTTCTTCAAAGCATCTTTTCATGAAGTCCATGCTTAGAGCTATGCCATCAGGGGACAACTTTGGAGACTTATCCAAATACACCCATCAAATCTGTTGACATCAATGACAATCACTTCTTGTTGACATCAATGAAAACCCATTGTCCAATAGGATGGTCGACTCAAGTGCATCATTTCATATTTATCCTCACAGGGATTAATTTTTGCAAATATGAACGGTATGATGGGGGTGATGTTTTTCTAGGAGATGACTTGATAACTAAAATTGTAGGATGAGGAAAAGTCAAGTTGAATATCATGGATGGCAGGATTAAAACACTCCCTATTGTTCTTCACATCCCAGGATTTGCCAGGATTTGATTTCTATAAGTAAGATGGATGATGTAGGTGTAAAAATAATGTTTGAAAAGGAAAAATGTAGGATGGTTTGAGGGGAAATGATGTTGCTAAAGGGATTTCAGATTGGAAATATGTATAAGATGCTAAGAAAAACTATTAGTTATGGGTGAAACAGTTCCATTGTTTTTGAGATTGGAGCTGAAGAAGGAAAAAATCCTATAATCTTTAGAGAAAAGACTATGTTGTGGCATCGAATACTGGGGTATATCGAAGAAAAGGGCCTCCAAATACTACATAGTAAAGGTATGGTTGAAGGCATTTCCAATTGATCTATGGATTTTGATTTCTATGAACATTGGTTATATGGGAAGAAAAATCGTGCAATATTTACCTATGGTTCTACGAGAGCGTAGGGAATATTATAGTTGATGCACAATGTTGTGATTGGACCCGGGTAAGTTCCATCACTAGGTAAATAGATGTACTATGTTTCATTTATAGATGGGTTCTCAAGAAATACATGGATTTATTTCCTCCATAATAAATTTGAAGTCTTTCACAAATTTAAAGAGTTTAAGGATCTTGTGGAGAATCAAACATAGAAGAGAATTAAGGTGTTAAGAATGGATAATGGTGGAGAATTCTATGGAAATGAATTCAAGTAATTTTGTAATAAGTGTAGTATAGCAAGGTAGAAGACTACTCCATACACACCTTAGTATAATGGATTTTAATAAAGGATGAACAAGACGTTGATGGACAAAGGAAGGAACATGCTTAGTGGTGTCGGGTTAGGATAGAGATTCTAGGCAGAGGTAGTGGAAATTGCATGTTACCTGGTAAATCAATCTCCCTCATCAACACTAGATGAAAAGATTCCACACAATTTATGGATTGGTAAGAACCCCTTTCTTACACATCTCAGTGTATTTGGTTCTGAAACCTATGTACATGTTCCAAATAAAAATATAAGTAAGCTAAATAAAAATGTTGAAAAGTGTAACTTTATTGGCTATAAAGATGGTTTGAAAGGTTATAAGCTTTGGAACCCAGAAATTAAGAAGGTAGTGTATAGTCAAGATGTAGTATTTAGATAAATCAAAGATGTTGTCAAATATGAATTCCTACCCATGGAGGATGATCCAGAGAAAATAGAGTTTGAATTGAAGGATAATGAGTCAGACTCTATAAAAGAACAAGAAGAAGAAGAAGAAGAACCTCATAATCTAGTATTGAGGAGATCAATTTGGGAAAGAAGGCAACTGGAAAAGTATACTCCACCTTATTTCCTCTCTAATTTTTCTTTATTTATTAATGATGATGATCCTAGAATGGTTAGGGAGAAAGTGGATTCAAAGGATAGAAAACTTTGGAACAAGGCCATGGTTGAAGAAATGAAATCCTTGGACAAGAATGAGGCCTGGGATCTAGTCGAGTTTCCAGTTGGAAGAAATCTGATTGGAATAAAATGAGTATTTAAGGAGAAGTGTAACACATAAGGAAATGTGGATAAATACAAAGCTCGGTTAGTAGCAAAAGGCTATTCCCAAGTAGAGTGAATTGACTTTGGTGAAATGTTTTATCCTGTTTCCAAGCTAACCTATATTAGATTCCTTTTATCTATTGTTGTTGCTATTTATTTTGAAGTAGAATAGATGGATGTGAAGACACGATTCCTACATGGGGGTTTAGAAGAATAAATATACCGAAGTAGCCAGGAAGGTTTTGTAGTGAAGGGAAAGAAAGAGTTTGTATGCAGGTAGAAAAAGTCTAAGTATGGTTTAAATAAATCATTAATAATGTCATATCAAAAAATTGACAATTATATGTTGGGACTTTGATTCACAAGGAGCAAATTTGATCACTATGTGTATTCCAAATTAGTTCATGGTCTTCTTATTTATTTGGTTCTATATGTGGATGATATGTTGCTGATAGGAAATGGCAACGACATTATCCAGCATGTAAAAACTTAGTTGTCCTCTAAATTTTACATGAAGGATCTTGGTGTTGTAAGTTTAATTTTGGTCATGGAAATTAAAAGAGATCATGAAAAAATAAACTCTAGTTAAATCGAGGGAAATATGTCAAGACAATATTGTAGAGGTTTAATATGCACGAATGTAGACTAGTCAGGGTTCCTATTCCTGTAGGTGTAAAGCTATATGTAGATCCATGTCCCAAGACACACAAAGAGTAAGAGGACACATCCCTTTTTTTGTATGTTAGTGTGGTTGGTAGTTTTATGTATGCAATGTTTTGTACTAGATCACACATTTCACATCCAGCGGGAGTTTTGAGCAAGTATATGTCAAACCTAGGGAAGGAGCATTGGACAATATTAAAGAGGGTTTTTCAGGTATTTGTGTGGCACTAATAGTTATGGATTGTGCTATCAAGGAAGACCAGTATTGGAAAGAGTAATGGACATACATGGGTTCATTAATGTAGGTTGGGATAGAGACATGGATCCCAGAATATCTACAAGTGGGTATGTGTTTAACGTATTTGGAGAAGAAATTGGTTGGATGAGAAAAATATAGTTTTTGGTGGCACTCCCAACTACATAAGTTGAATACATGGAAGCCACTCATGTAAGCAAGGAAGCAATATGGTCACATATATTATGTTCATGAATTGAGTTGGTACAAGAAGCTATAAGGATAGATTGCGACAGCCAATGTGCAATCTTCCCGGCAAAGAACCTATCTTATCATTCAAAGGAAAATCATATTGATGTTCAATATCTCTTTGTGAGAGACATGGTTGAATACAAGAAGGTGTTTCTAAAGAAGGTGGACACTTTGAAGAATGTTGTAGATTCATTGAAAAATTCTATGAGCAATGAGAAGTTGTCCTAGTATAGAGAAATAATGGACATCATTGCCCCAGATTGTTGACTATGTAATATTGTGACCCTCTATATGCAAAGAAAACAAGAAATAAAATAGTGACGAGTATGTGTTATATTCTTTGCACGACTAACCCCACATGCAATTATTTGTTTCAGGCATAGAAAGGGGCTTATAAGGGGGGTGATATCCCTCCTTTCTAAGGGGTTATAGGGGGGTCGGAGCCCCCTTCCCAGGGTTTCAGGAGCGTAACCCTTGAATTTTGTTGTGGTTTTTACATCCATTTTTTAGTAGTTTTTAGCACACAATTTTCACTTTTGGTGGTTTTATGGTGCATGGGAGGATTTTTCTCTTAGCCCATGGTTTTCTAATTCTGGTTAAATACTTAGGGTTGTAGTCTAATCGAGGTCTATGAATTAGGGGTTTTGGATGTTGTGATATCCTATAATATTTTATTGTAAACAATGAAGTTGGATGATGATGAATAAGAATAAGAGATGTGACTCTAAATATGTTTTTGGTTTTCCCGGTTTGGGTTTCTAGGGTAAATATCTATGTATGTGTGTGATTGCAATTGTGTTTTTTTTCTGTTTTAAGAATCTCTGTGTGCATTGCATTACTATAAAATGTTTAAAAACTTACAGGCTAGGGTCATGAATTGTTTCCCTCTTCGAGAGTTTTAACCATGTAAAAACATAGAGATGTTGATATTTGATTTGGTTTTATGAGTGGTTTCTTAAGGTTTTTGCAATGTGGAATAACCTATTTTTTCAAGCAATGTATCAAAGCCCATTTCAATACTTGCTTCCATTGTAGACTGAGATTTGGAAGCCATGTATCCACATTTCTAGTTTCTATTATTTCCATGCATTTATGGGTGGAGATAATTGTTCCATTGTGTTCGAAGCACTTCTTTCAATTAGAAGAACTTTTTATTTCACTAAAAAATGTTTCTATTTTCCAAAGATATGGCCATTTTAGTTAGATTTGGAGGTATAAGTCCTTAATATGCCCCTTTTAAAAAACAATTACAAAGTTAATATTTTGATTTTCTGTTTTTATTTCTAGGTTGTTACCCTTTCTGGTCTATGTATGCTCTTTGTGATCTCAACAAATAAAAAATATAGTGGAAAGTGTTTTCTTTTCCAGGCATGCTCTTTGCTTTGCACTATATGTGTTCCTAGCAAATCATACATGGAGATAAAACTTGCTTTGCATGTGGCTCTTTGGTTAATGTTTATTCCTTTTTTAAAAAGGGAATAAATTTCACATCTGAAGTCCGTTTTCAATGCCATTTTTTTAAAACAACCTATTTTTTCAAGATCTTTCCATCCAAACCATCAGTTTCAAATTTTGAATCCATATTACATGCATATTTTAATATGGCCTCTCCAAGCGATATTTTTCTTACCAATATCAACTACTTCTCATGGAAATCTCATATGGAGGGTGTACTAAGAAGTAAATGAGTGTACCATATTATCTTGGGGATAAAAACAATCCCCCATTGATGTAAAAGAGAAAGCCAAATGGAATAGTAATAATGATGAAGCACATAAACTAATAAAAATTTACATCTCTCTTGATTTAAGGTTTCACCTTCAAAGATTTTATGGCCTAGATAAAGCTTGGAAAAATCTTGAAGTTGTGTTTGTTAAACACAAGGTGATTTAAACCCACCATATTGAAAATTAGTTAATGACTTTAAGTAACATGATTTTCCTTCCATTGAAGATTATTTGTCTAAGTTCAAAACACTTATAATTTTTTGTAAATATTGTCAAATATATGTGAAGGATGACCTATGCATATATGTTATTCTTGTTAAGCTTGGTAGTGCATATTTTGTCTATGTATCTACCTTTTATGCCACTAGAGAAGCTCTAGGGAGTGCTTTCCAAACTCCCACTCTTGAGTCTTTTTTTGATTTCGTGATTAGAGAGAAAGATAATCTTTTAAAACTTGGAATAACAAACATTGTAGGTATATCTAACAAACCCTTAGTGTCCCAACAAAAAGATAAATCCAAGATTTCCAAGAAGAAACATCCTTGCCAAAAACACGGTCCCAAACCCTCTCAGCTAGATTCTACTCCTAATCCTGACAAAGGAGAAAAATCCAAAAGTAAGAAGACTGATATGAATTGCAACTTTTTTGGGTGAGATAGTCATGTGGTGTCTAAATTTAAAAAAAAAATGGAATCCTTAAAAGCAGCGATGAAGAAGCACAACATCACTCTTGATTCTTCTTCTTCTCATGAATATGCACATTTTGCATTTGGTTTCTCCTTCAATGCAACTTCTACTACTTGGTCTAATGAGTGGCTTATTGATTATGGAGCATATTTCCATATGGCTAAGGATGAAACCATCTTTTCCACTCTAAATGAATGTAACACCAAAAAAATATTTGTTGGTGATGCTAGATATCATAGTCTTGTAGGGTTTGGAATAGTCCAAGTAGATAATGGTCATTTCAATGATGTATTATGTAGTCCAAGTCTTTCCTGCAACCTAATATCCATGTATCAGATCACTCATTCAGGTGAAGGTAAAAACATATAGTTTTCACCTCACCAAGTTTTAATCAAGGATTTAAAATATCCTAAGCATGTTCTAGAAACCACAATTATTGATGATATCACTAGGTTGTATAAATTTGACAACTTTGGATCATCATCTTTGTCATCATTTTTTGTTGCTCATAGCGATGACTTAAGAAAAATTCGTCATGAGAAGTTTGGTCATATAAACTATCACTCATTGTATAAACTATGTAATCAACATATGGTGACTGGTATTCATCTTGTTTCTTGCATATATGGTGTCTATGTCAGTTGTGTTCTCAGAAAACATCATCGGGACAATTTTGAAAAACATGCCTCTTGGCATACTTCCACCACTTTGTAGTCTTCTCATAGTGATTTCTATGGTTCTTTGTCTTCTCCTTGTTTCTATGGGTGAAAGTACTTTTTAACTTTCATTCATGACATCTTCAGATGCAGTTGGGATTACTTCTTAAAACTTAAGAGTGAATTTTTTGACAAGTTTTTGGCCTACAATGCCCTTGTCAAAAAACAATATGGACATCAACTTCAAAGGTTAAGAATAAATAATAGAGACAAATATATGAATAAAAAATTTACAAGTTATTGTACTACACAAGGAATTCAAATGCAACATAATGTTCCATATACACCACAACAAATTGATGTTGTTGAGAGAAACAACCATACATTAGAATAAATGGTTAATTGTATGATCCAATCAAAAGGATCAAGTCCTCATTGTCATGCGGAAGCTATCAACTATGCAAATTACATAGGAAATTGCACTCCCACAAAGGATTTAAAAAATATAACAATAGAAGAAGCATGGACTAAAATAAAGCCAAATATAAGCCACTTCCATGTATTTGGTAGTACATTTCTGATGAGAAAAGAAAAGTGTTACAACCTAAAAGTGAGAAGTGCATTTTTGTTGGATATTCTGAATATGTCAAAGGCTATCAAATTATTCAACCTTATTACAATTAAATTATTGCTATAAGAGGTGTTAAATTTGATGAAATTATCTTGGCTTGCGAGCCTAATTCAACTTTTGTGCCATCTTCTGTTTCTATTCTGGTTTCTTCCTCAAATCATGACAGTGAGGATGAAAATCCACCTCTACTTTCCCACCTTCCTCTAGATGAGTCCATTGAACATGAGCCTAGACCAACACCACCACTTCCCATATGGGTCCATTAAACACGAGAATAAATTGGTGATCTTGTTGATGATCCTAGAGATCAATGTGAGACATGTTCAAATTTCCAGTGAGACTCCTCTCTCTTGGCTCAATTTTTAGAGACTCGTGATCTAGAAACATTTGTAAAATCTTCAGGCCATCCATATTGGGACACGACAATGAATCAAGAGTATTTCTCTTTAATGGAGAATGATAATCAGGTTCTTGTACATATTTCGAAAGGAAGAAAAAATGTTAGATGTAAATGGGTATATAGAAAAATGTATGAAACAAATGGAAGTGTTGAAAGACACAAGACCCAGTTAGTTTCCAAAGGATTCTCTTAAATTGAAGTCATTGACTGTAATGAAATATTTTTCCTCGTAGAAAAAATGAATTCCATTCATCTTGTTCTATCCCTTGTTGCCTCACATAAATAGGAGGTCTATTAGATGGATGTTATATCTTCTTGCATGAGGATTTTCAAGAAGAAATGTACATGGAACAACCTCTTGGCTATGTCCAGAATGACTCCATTATTTATTTCACCTTAATACATATCTTTATGTTCTTAAGAAAACTCCTCAATCATGGTATGCCAAAATGGATATGTTTATTCTTAACACTATCTTTTTTAGATTTCATTCTGACCCTAATTTCTATACGGAGGAAGTAGGAAGCCATATCAAAACACTTGTTCTTTATGTTGATGACCTTATCCCCACTGGTAGTGACCCTAAACTTTTAAACCATGTGAATTACATCCTTAAAAAGAATTTGAAATGATAGAATTAAGATATTTGAATTATTTCCTTGGCCTCAAAGATTTGCAAACTAAGTAAGGTATTTTCCTTTTCAAATCTAAGTATTCTTGTGACCTTCTTCGTTATTTTCACATAGAATATTCTAAACCAACCCCCTCTCCATTTTTGTAGTCAAAATTGCTACCACATGTGCTACTCTCGAGGTTGATGCCACTTTGTACCATCATTTAGTTGGTATCCTCTTATATTCGACTCATACCCATCCCGATATTTACTTTGTTGTTGGTATTGTTGCCTAGTATATGAAAACACCCCATGAAAGTCATTGGAAAACAACAAAAAAGATACTTTGGTATGTCCAGGGTATGGTTCAATTTGGGATACATTACAGTTAAGGGGAGACTCCTTTGTTGGTTGGTTTCATTGATTCATATTGGGTCGACGATCCTAATAATCAAAAGTCTACTACAAGTTATGTTTTAAGCCTTGGTTCTAGACGTGTCACTTGGAATTGTAAGAAACAATAGGCTATTTCTCTTTATTTAATGAAAGTATGATATCAAGCAATGGTTAATGCAATTCAATAATCCTTGTGGTTTTGACAGATCCTTTCTAAGTTTGGCTTCTAGCATCGGAATCCAACCACACTTTGGTGCGACAATCATAGTTTCATCAAGATCACCAAATGTCTAGTTCAACATCGGTGAAAAAGACACATAGAGATACACATGCACTTCATTATAAAATATCATTCATGATCAAGTTATTGAAGTGATCTTTTTCCCTATAGAAGATCAAGTTGCAGACATTTTCACAAAGTCTCTTACATAAGTGAAGTTTTTCAAACTTCGATCTATGTTAGGATTTCAAGAAATTGTCATTAAGCGGGTATAGGCTCTAATGCCTCCTTCCTTCTCCTATTGTGTATCATTTGTAAATCCTTCAATCCTATCCAAAGTTGTTCTTAAGGGGGGATGTTAGGATATTTAGACACTTAGGAGTTAGTTAAGCTCAACTTAGTCTAAAGTTTCTTTAGATGAAAGTGTTTTTCTTTAGTATGCATTATTATGAATTTGTAGTTATGTAATCCAATGGTCACGATATGTTCTACACATAGAGTGATCAGAAAACTCATATTCTCCTGAATATTAATGGCTACATTGATATGTGGCTTAAAACTTGATTATTCCATGATGTCTATTTAAAGAGAATGGGGGGTCATTTGTTGATGATCGATTGTGAGAAAATATAATATAAAATATTTTTATTTTTCATTAATATATTCCCTAAAGTGGCCACGTTGGTTGTGGACGCAGATTGTTTCCTTGTTTGATGGTTTTAACCATGTAAAAATATTGGTGTACTAATCTTTGATATGTTTGTGTGAGTTGTTATTGAAGGTGCTTGTCTTGTGTGGAATTCCCTGTTTGTTGAACAAATGTTCGCTAATTGTTTTTTAGTTTTTGGAAATTCCTTCATTAAATGATAACATTGTTTTTGTTAGTCTTAGTATTTATGTTTGCGATAAGAAATGATTTTTACAACCAAGTGTGAGGAAGATGCATAATTTCTTCAGTGCTCAACATGGAGTTCACAAGTGGCATTTAAAAAACATATCGATAAAAAAAAAATTAATGTTGACCATAAATAAAATATTTTTATATTGAATATATATGTGTGTGTGTGTATTAATTGAAATTAAATAATTCATTACTGTTCCAATAGGTATTTTTTATATCCTAGTATGAGGGACACATGTAATTCATTTTGTGCTCAACATGGAGTTGACAAGTCACACACACACAAAGAACCAATGTAAATCAATCTTAACATTTAATCTATCATGTATGGAAAGGGATCAAGTTTCTCTATGTGATTTTTTTTTAAATTGAAAAGACATGACGGAAGGTTTCCATATCAAGGGATTTGATCCCTCTCGATGCATGATAAATACATAATTAATATAGATTTACGATGATGTTATGATCATCCATTGTGATCACCTTAATATGTTGTAAAAGTTATGTCAATTGAAAGATGTCTCTATAGATTTGAGGTTACCACGATATTGCATCCCACCGAGATGTTGAATTATGAGGAGACAATTATAGTCATGAAAAATAATGAAAAACACAACAAATAATAGAAAGATTGAAGAAAAACATCAAAGAGCTCAATGCTTGAGATTCTTTCTCCTCATTATCTATTGAACAAGAAATGCATTCATATATAGGATTTATATTTCTACAAATTTGGAAATTTCTACAAATCATTTGAGACTATTTCTAACTAATTAATATTATCATCTAAGGATAATTATCACTAACCCTAATTTATGCTACCAACACTCTAATCAAAATCCATTAACAATGTTGTAATAATATGCTAATAATTACATATTACAATAATATAAATTAAGCATTATGTTCAACACTACCTTGTAATGCTTAATGAGGTGAATCCAAGAATCTTTATCATGTAATGAAACTTCTCTCTTGGTAGTTATTTGTTGAAGATTTTATCAAGTTGATCATTTGTTTTATAAAACTTTATTGCAATTTCTCCTTTTTCCACGTGATCTCTTATGAAATGATATTTGATATCAATATGTTTGGTGCAACTATGAAACATTGCATTTTTACTTATGGAAATCATAGACATGTTATCACAATAAATACCTGTAGCATCCTTTTGTTCATGTTTCAAATCTACCAAGATTCTCTTCAACCAAATTTCTTCAGATGTTTTTGCTATATACTTTTCCTTTGTAGAAAATAATGAAATAGTTGGTTGTTTCTTTGAATACCATGATACTACACTTGATCCTAGGATAAAAACATAACCCAAAGTACTTTTTCTATCATAAATAAATACATGTCAATCACTATCTGTATATCCAACAAAGTCAAAATTATCATTTCAAGTACAAAAAATACCAAAATTCCTTGTTCCACACAAATACCTCAAAATTATTTTTGCTTCTCCAAAATGAATCTTGATTGGACTTTTCCTGAATCTAGATATTTAAACTAATTTCTTGCATAATATTAGGTCAAGTGGAAGTAACATACATGAAACTTCCTACTAAAATCCTATAGGATTTAGAATCCATATTTTATGCTCCATCTTCCATATATGAAATTTCATTTGTCTTGATAGGTGTGCTCGTGGGTTTACTATTTTCCATTTTCCATTTCTGAAGAAGTTCAATAGCATATTTTTCTTGTGAAATAAAAATACCATCATTCATTTACCTCACTTCTACACCAAGAAAATGATACATCAAACCCAAACCAGTTATTTCAAATTCCATCATCATAGTTCTTCTGAACTCCTCCACTAACAAATTACTTTAGGATGTATGTATCAAGTCATTTTCATATAAGTAAACAATAAGTATATTACTTATACCATTTGACTTGCTATATAATGTGGGTTCACTTTTACTTTTGTTAAATCCCTTTTTTTTGAAACTAATTACTTATCCTACATACCATGTTGTTGGATCTTATTTTAGCTTATCGAGATCCTTTTCTAATTTGTAAATTTTTTGTTCATTTCCTATAACTTCATATCCTTGGGGATGTCGAACATAGACTTCTTCTTTCAAATTGACATTCAAAAAGGTTGATTTCACATCAAACTGATAAAACAACAAATTATATTATGTTTTTAATGCTAAAACAATTCTTATTGTACTTATTCTTGCAATAGGATAATAGGTTTCATTGTAGTCTATTCTTGACAATTTATCAAACCCCTTTTCAACTAAACTTGCTTTGTGCTTTTGTATGAACCCGTCAGTTGCATACTTTGTTTTGTACACCCATTTTACATGAATGACTTCTTTTTCAGTAGAAGGATCCATAAGCTCCCATGTTTCATTCATTTTAATGGCTACAATCTCTTCATCCATTCCTTTACTTCATGCTTCTGGCTTTACTACATGTTCAAAAAATCTTGGCTCTGCTTCAATTTGAGACATCAAAGAAAAATTAGAATATCCATAAATTTCATTTAAGGATTTTACCTTTCTTGGAGGAGGACTTAGAATTGAAATAGGACTTGAGGTTGAAGAATATGATGGATTGGATGTAGTCTAAGAAGTTCTTGTACTACTACTCAAATTTGTAGAAACATGACATTCATATTTTTGTATAATAATTATTGGATTTTCTTGTTTCACTCCTTGATTCCACTATCATTCTTCTTTTTCATCAAAAAACACATCATGACTAACCAATGTATTTTAATTTTTTGGATAATACAATATATTAGCCTTTCTCTCCTCACAATATCAAATAAATATGCATTTCACACTTTTGTCATCTAGCTATTTTTATTTTTTTAGTAGGAACATGAGCATATGCAATACAACCAAAGACTTTCAAATGAGCAACAATAGGTTTTCTTCACTCCATGTCTGATACAGAGTCGTATTTTGCACACCTCTTGTTGGAAATCTATTAAGAAAATAAATAGACATAGCTATGGCTTCAATCGAAAAAGTATTTAGAGGATTTTTACCTTTCAAAATGCTCCTATCCATCTCAACAATTGTTTGATTCTTGTGTTCGGCCACACCATTCTATTGGGGTTTCCTATCAATTGCCTATGAATTCCATTATTTTTTAAATAATAATCAAACTCATGAGAATCAATTCCTTCCCCTGTATCTATGTGTAATGTATTTAAGACATAACCACTTTGCTTCTCAACAACAACTTTAATTGTTTAAAAATAACAAAGTCATCAGATTTTATTTAACGAAATACACCCATGTTCTTCTACTAAAATAATCCACAAAAATAATAAAACAATTGTTTTTATTGAGTGACAAAGTTTGCATGGGACCACATATATATGCATGTACTAGCTCCAATGGTCTTTTTTCTCTCCAAGATTTTGTTGTTAGAAATGGGTCTCTATGTTGTTTACCAAGAATGAAACCTTCACAAACTTGATCAACACAATCATAAGAGGAAATCCTTTGACCATTTGATTATTATGTCATAAATTTAATCCTCTTATAAATTTTATGTCCATACTTCATGTGTGATAACCATTAATCATCATCATAGCCAACTTTTAATGCTTTATTTTCTTCACACGAAAAAATGAAAGAAAAGATTATATTTTCTAGCATAATGATTTTGGCTATAATTTTATTATGATTTTATTTATCAAATATGATGCATTAATTGTTCTTAAAATCAACAAAATATCCCTTTTAAATAAGTTATCCCACACTCAACAAATTATGTGCTAAACTAGGAACATATAAGACATCATTAATATGTTTCACTTTACCTTGGTTTGTTTTCACTGCAATTGTTCCTTTTCCTTTAACTTCAACTAGCTTGTCATCTCCTATAAGTACTTCAGATTATGTATATTCATCTAAATTCACAAAGCTATCTTTTTTTCCAATCATATGGTTTCGACAACCACTATCCAAAATCCATACTTCCTTGGAAATCTTATTAGCTAAATCACAAGCCAAAAATAACACACCCACATATCATTTTTCTTCAAAACAATAGCTTGTTGCTTTTGTTTTTTCCAATAATTACAGTCATAATGACCAAATCGTTTACAATAAAAACATTGAACTTGGGATCTTCCATATTTTTTACCTCCATTATTTCTATCATTGTCTCTTCCTTTGTTATTTGTATAAAAACCTCTTCCTCAACCTCTACCTCCTCTATTTTCTTTTCATCTAACTTGTCCACAAGTTCTCAAAATTTCCTAATGGGAGAAATTCTCAACTTCATGACTTTTATCTTTGGAAATATTGACCTTTTCTTGAAAAGATTGCTCAAAATATTTTTTAGTAGATTTATTAATCCTTTTCTCATGAGATTGAAGAGATCCCATAATCTCATTTATAGAAAACTGAGTTAAATGTTTATAATATTCAATAGAAACAAAAAAAAACATAAAATTTTGTAGGAAGACTTCCTAAAAAAAGAATTCAATATTTTTTTTGTCTCTTAAATCTTCTCCATAAGATCTAATTGGATTCACTATTCTTATAACTCTAGTGAAAAAAGCTTGCATAGATTATTATTTCTACATACAAAGAGTCTCAAACTCTCTTCTAAGAGATTTAAATTTAATACATTTTATCTTATTTATCCCTTCATATGCTTGTTGCATCACATCCCATTTCTCCTTTGTTTTTTATGTTGCAACAAGTCTAAAAAAAATAGAGTCATGCAACATTTGTTGGACAAAAAAATGGCTTTTGAGTCCTTTTTAATATTTTCCCTTAATTGATATTTTTGGAATTGGGTCAAACTAAGAAGAAATTGATCATCAATTGTTTATGTATAACCATTTTCCACCAAATCACACAATTTATGCGAAAGAAACAAGGTTGTCAATTTTATGCTCCAAAAACCATAATTATCACCTTTAAAGATTGGTATTTGAGACGAGAAATATTAAGACCATTGTTGATGTTCACCATTTCTTTAAAATTTCTAGCACTCCTTCTAATAGCTTGAATATGCACAAGATTCACGGAAAACATTAATCATTCACACTACTACAACATGCTTTGAATTATGAGAAGAAAATTATAGTCAAGATAAATAATGAAAGCATAACAAACAATACAAAGATTAAAGAAAAACATCAAAGAATGAGAAATTCTTGAGATTTGTTCTTGTCATTATCTATTGAACAAGGAGTACATTCATATATAGGATTTATATTTCTACAAATTTGGAAATTGTTACAAATCATCTGATACTATTTCTGAGTAGTTAAGATTATCATCTAAGGATAATTTTGACTAACCCAAATTTATGCTACCAACACTCTAATAAAAAATCTGTTGACAATGTTGTAACAATCTTATAGCAATTACATATTACAATAATAGAAATTAAGCATNCAAGCATCTTTCTCATGTAATGAACCTTCGATATTGGTCGTGATTTGGTGAATATATCAACAAGTTGATCATCTATTTTGCAAATATTTATTTCAATTTCTCATTTTGCCACACAATCTCTTATGAAATGATATTTGATATCAATATGTTGTGAATCGGTGAAGGACCCTATTCTTATAGGTGTAAAGTTATATGTAGATCAGTGTCCCAAGACATAGGAAGAGGAAGAGGAGACGTCTCATGTTCCCTATGCTAGTGTTGTTGGCATTTTGATGTATGCAATGGTCTTTACTAGACCAGAAATTACATATGCGGTGGGAATTTTGAGTAGGTATATGTCAAAACTAGGGAAGGAACATTGGACAATTGTAAAGAGAGTTTTCAAGTATTTACATGACACTAAAAATTGTGGAATTTTCTATCTAGGATGGCCTAGAGAAGACAAAGTGTTGGAAATAAATGGATTTTTTTATTCAGACTAGGCTAGAGATTTAGATCACAAAATATATACAAGTGGTTATGTACTTACCCTATTTGGAGGAGCACTCAATTGGATGAGAAAGAGACACTCTGTAGTTTCTCTTTCAACTACAAAATTTGAATACATGGTAGCGACTCAAGCAAGTAAGGATTATGTATGGTTACATATATTGTTTTTAGGTATTAGGTTTGTATAGAAAGAAGTAAGTTTAGATTGTGATAGTCATACTACAATCTTTCTGGCAAAGAACCTAGCTTATCATTCTAAGAAAAAGCATATTGATGTTCAATATCACTTTGAGAGAGACATGGTTGAAGACAAGAAGGTGCTACCGGTGAAGGTGGAAAATTTGAACAATGCTATAGAATCATTGGAAACGTCTATCAGCACTAAATTTTTTTCTTGTTGCAACGAAACAATGGGCATTGCTTCCCTGGATTGTTGATTATGTAATCTTGGGGATCCATGTATGCAAAGAAAACAGTGAGTGGGAGAATGATGAGTATGTGTTATATTCTCTTCATGATTATTCGATGTACTATAGACTGGAATGGGAGTAAGGAGGCCACCCAACCCCCCTTATTCGTGGTTTCGATGGCGTAGCCCCCAAGAAAAAAATTGTGGTTGTTTTTTGGTTTGTTTTTGGCCCATTTTTTTACCAATGCATTTTTGGCCCATTGTAATGTAATTCCAGTCAAAGAATCTTATTTTAGTAATTTAATGGATTTTTGATGTTACGAGATCCTATATTATATTGTAATGGTGAAGTTAATATAATTAGAGTAGAGGTGTGGTTCTAAACATTTGCTAATTTTCTCGATTAAGGGTTTCCAGGGTAAAATTTTAAGTACTATGTGTGATTTCTATTACTTTTTGTTTTATAAAGAATCTATACATAGAGTGCTTTACTATAAAGGTTTAATACCTGTATATGTTTGATGCGACTATTAAACACTGGATTTTTACTTATGGAAATTGTAGACATGTTACCACTATAAATAATTACAACATATTGTTTCTCCTATTTCAAATCTACCAAGATTCTCTTCCACCAAATTGCTTCACATGTCGTTGATGTTCTTGCAATATACTCTACCTCAGTAGAATATCATGAAAAAATTGGTTATTTCTTTGAATACCATGATACTACACCTAATCCTAGGATAAAAGCATAGCTCAAAGTACTTTTTCTATCATCAAAAAATCCAATCCAATCACTCTTTGTATAAAAAACCAACCCAAAATGATCAATTGAAGTATACTAAATGCCAAATTTCTTGTTCCACGGAGATACCTCAAAATTATTTTTGCTTCTCCAAAATCAATCTTGCTTAGATTTTGCATGAATATAGAAATTAAACTCACTGTTTGCATAATATTAGGTCTAGTGGCAGTAAGATAGATGATACCACCTGCTAATCTCATGTAGGATTTAGCTTCTACCTTTTCAACTCTAGCTTCCATACATAACTTTTCATTTGTTTGACGGGTGTATCTCATGGGTTTACTATTTTCCATTTTCCACTTGTAAAGAAGATATGTAACACTTTTTTCTTGTGAAATAAAAATACTATCATTCATTTTCCTCACTTCTATGCCAAGAAAATAATTCATCAAACCCAAATCAGTCATTTCAAATTTCATTACCCTATCTTGTCTAAACTTCTCTACTAACAAATTACTTAAGGATGTATACATCAAGTCATCTACATATAAGCAAATAATAAGTATATCATTTATACAATTTCACTTGATATATAAGTGGGCTCACTTTCACTTATTTTAAATCTCTTTTTCATAAAATAATTATCTATCCTTCTATACCATGTTCTTGGAGATTATTTAAGCTCATAAAGAGCCTTTTTTATTTTGTAAACTTTATGTTTGATTCTTGCAACTTCATATCCTTGAGGCTACTGAACATAGACTTATTCTTTCAAAACACCATTGAAAAAGGATAATTTCACATCAAACTTATAAACCAACCAATTATATTGTGTTACTAATGACAAACCGATTCTTAATATATTTAGTATTGCAATTGTAGATTATGTTTCATTGTTGTCTAAACCTGGATTTTGGGAAAACCCCTTTACCACTAACCTTGCTTTGTGATTTTTTATGAACCCACAGTGACATAATTTGTTTTGCAAACCCATTTTACCATCGTTACTTCTTTTTTAATATGAGGATTCAAAAGCTCCCATGTTTCATTCTTTTTAATGACTACAATATCTTCATCCAATGCTTTGCGCCATGCTTCCTATTTTATTGTATCTACAAAAAATCTTAGCTCTGCGTCAATTTGAGACATTAAAGTAAAGTTACAATATCCATAAATTTCATTCAAGCATTTTACTCATTTTACCTTTCTGGGAGAAGGATTTGGACTAGAAACATGACTTGAGGTTAAAGAAGATGATGGAGTGGATGTAGTCTAAGAAGTACTGGGCCAATTGCTTGGATTTGTAGAAACATAAGATTCATCGTTTTATAATAAATCTTGGATTTTCTTGTTACACTCCTTGATTCTGCTTCCATTCTTATTTTTCATCAAAAAAACACATCATGACTAACTGACATCATTTTAGTTTTTAGATTACACACTCTATAATCCTTTGTCTCCTAACATGGCCAATAAAAATTCATTTCATACTTTTATCATCTAGTGTTTTTAATTTTTCAAAAGAGCATGAGCATAAGTGATACAACAAAAGATTTTCAAATGAGCAATACCAAGTTTTCTTCCACTCCATGCCTAATGTGGAGTTGTATTTTGAAAACTTCTCGTTGGACATATATTAAGAAAATAAATAGATGTAGCTATGTATTTAACCCAAAAATGATTAGGAAGACTTTTACCTTTCAATATGCTCCTAACCATTTCAACAATTTTCCAATTCTTGGGTTCAACCATACTATTATGTTTGGGAGTATAACTTGTTTTCAACTGCCTACATATGCCATTGTTTTTGAAATAATTATCAAATAATTAGAATTAATTACCCCCCTTTATGTGTGCATAATGTATTTACGACATAACCACTTTGCTTCTCAACCACAAATTTAAATTGTTGAAAAATAACAAAGGAGTCAGATTTGTTTTAGTAAAATACATCCATGTTCTTCTACTAAAATCATCCACGAAAATAATAAATACTTGTTTTTGTTGAGTGACAAGGTTTGCATGGGACCACATATATCTACATGTACTAGCTCCAAGGATTTTTCTGCTCTATGATATTTTTATGTTGGAAATGAGTCTCTATGATACTTACTAAGATTGCAACCTTCACAAACTTGATCAACACAATCAATAAGAGGTGATCCTTTGACCATTTTCTTATCATGTAGTAACTTTAAGTCTCTTATATTTAGTTTTCCATACCTCATGTCCCATAACCAAGAATCATCATCATAGCCAACTTTTAATGCTCTATTTGCTTTACAAAGAAAAATTGAAAGCAAAGATTCTATTTTGTAGCATATTAATTATGGCTACAATCTCATTAAATGATTTTTTTTATGATATATGACACATTCATTCTTCTTAAAAACAAAAAAGTATCCATTCCCAATAAGTTGTTTGATCTAGGTGGATATTGGTGTCCACCCACCTATTCCAACTAACTCTTGTTGACAGTTTTTAGTTCAACATGTTCTTCTGTACTTCTTTGTAATTGTGGGTTGTACACTTTCAGGGTTTTCAGAAGCCCTACACATCTTCCAGGTGGATACTAGTGGCCTCCCACTTAATCCAACTGGCTTATTTTGTATGTTTTCATGTTGGCACATTTTGTTGTACTTCTAGGGCCATTTTGGGGCCCCAAACACTGTTTTTGATGGCGTAATGTGTATTTCTCGGAAACACCTTTCCAAATTGTTATCACGCGCCTAAAACAGAGGTCGTATGCAAAATTTATGACCCTGGGAAGTTGAGGTACCAACTTACCCATAGGGTCCCACATAAATTTTGGTGTTTCATCTCCTAGGGTTAGGTTTTTGGATGTCTAGGGTTTTGGCATTCATGAGTAATGTTAAAAAAGGCCTCTGGAGCCTCGTTGTGATCATTCTACTTAGACAGATGCGTGTAGCATCCACATCTCTTCTCAGAGATAGATACCACCATTCGAGCAAGTGTTTCAGTTCTGCAGTTTTACAATTTCATCCTATTTCATCTATTCAATAGAAGATATGGTTCACTGGATATATGAGTTGTTCCTCATATCCCTATGTTTATTGTATTCAGTTTATTAATCATTTCATTCCACTTCTAAATCCATATCGGTGGTACCATAGCAGTCTACTCTTCATTTATTTTTCTTCGTGCATGTCCTCGACAATATTTGGGTACAAGAAGTTGGGACTCAAACCAATCAATCCGTTGAAAGATCGACCATGTCGATCCCGACAAAAACCCATGGGATACAAAAAGAAAGATGATGGAGCAGGAGATCCTTTTAAAATGTTGTTGGAGGAATCCCTTGCACGACAAAGGAACAAAATGATGGACAACTTTGCGTAGATCCTTCGGCGGATGCCCATAAGAGAAGAATCTTCATCAAGCGGCCATGCAACCCCCTTCAAGGTACATGTAAATTTTGATATTCCATTATTTGAAGGACTGATAGATGTGGATGTTGTAGATAAATGGTTGAATCTGCTTGAAGGGAAATTTTTTGTCCACAATTTTTTCAATAGGGAAAAGATTACTTTTTCACTCCTCAAGGTTGTCCCCCATGTTAAAGACTGGTGGGACACTTACTTTGAGCAAAGGGCCATAGAGGAATCTATAATATTTGTGGTTTCCCCTACATGGGATTCATTCTAGGTTTCCATTAAAGAACAATACTACCTTGTTGGAAGCTACGAGGACCGATACACCAGAAGGACCACCCTGCGTCAAGAAAGGGACTAGAAAGTACTAGATTTCACCAATATTTTCCATACCCTGCGCACCAAATTGGGTATCAAAGAATCCGAGCGACATCTGGTGCTCAAATACCACGGTTTTTTGCATAGATACATTCAAATAGAAATGGATTTTCTGGACATCGCCTCATTGTGTACAACTTATAGATATGTTGTAAAGATCGAGTAGAAATTTAAGCAGAAGAGGCGAGAGTTTGGATCAACAAACTCCTCAMAGCCGAAGCAGGGAAAAGGTATGCCCAACCCACACAAAAAGRGATGGATCAAATATGGCCACTCTCAAGACAACCATTCCAAGCCACAACACAAGAAGGGCATTGAGAAGACGAAGAAGGACATAGAAAAATGGTGTGAATACCATAAAATCCCTTGGCACAACACTGAAACTCCAAGCAGTCACTCGTGGCCAAGATGAAGGCTTCCGAGTTAGAGTCCAATTCTGAATCTGAATCAAATATAGAAGGAGGGAAGCGGATTATTGATGTTGAACCCAGTGCCACTGTTGCTACCACCAAAGTCCAACCAAGAGAACCAGAAGAACCAGAGGAAGGGGAACACCTCTTTCACTCACAGATGTGGGTAAAGGGGGCTTCGCTTCATTTCATTTTCAATAGAGGCAGTCAAAAGAACTTGATCTCAATAGAGGTATTTAAGCTATTGGACCCATCGATGACACCACACCTATAACCCTACACCATCAGCTAGCTTCGCCAAGAAGGAGATATTTGTGTCAGCCAACAATGTCGTCTACCCTACGGTATCAAGCAACCCTTTCAAAGACGAGGTATTGTGTGATATTTATCCCCTTGAAGTTTGTGATGTTCTTTTATGAGAACCATATTTGTGGAAGCGTCATGTTGTGTATGAGTCTAGACCCCGTAGTGTTATTATTACTTTAGGTAGACAATTGTATATGATACCAGAGGTAGTGCCTCCTACCACTATTTCTTTAATATCTACTAAGAAATGTAGTAAGGTCATTTCACAGACCATGAAGTTTTTCTTCTTTGTGATCTGTGCTCATAGTAAGCATAAGGTCACCGCCACATCTATGGCCTCTACACAGTGCCTCTCTTTGCAGTAGAAGAAAGTGGACAAGATCGTGGAAGAGTACGGAGAAATATTATCCTCACCCACTGGGGTACCGATGCATTTCCAAGTCAATCATCCAATTGATCTAACCCCCATTGCACCTATTCCTAATGAACCAGTCTAAATCAAGCGTCATATCCAAAAGATTCTTCAAAAGGGGCACATTAGACCCAACTCCTCCCCTTGCAAAATCTTGATTGTATTGGTGCAGAATAAGGATGGGACCTGGAGACTCTGCATTGATTACAGAGCATTAAACAAAATCACAGTAAAAAACCGGTACCCAATTTCCAGAATTGATGACCTACTTGACCAGCTCAACAGGGAAAAGTTCTTCAGCAAGATTGACCTAAATTCTGGCTACAACCAGGTTCCCATCGAACCAACTGATGAATGGAAGACAACTTTCAAATATAAAGAAGGTCTCTTCGAATGGTTGGTCATGCTCTTTGTCTTAACAAATGCACCAGCCACTTTCATGAGGTTGACGGATTATGTATTTATACCCTTCACTAAATCTTTTGTGGTGGTATATTTGGATGACATACTCATCTTCAACGGAATGTGGGAGGAGCACATGCGGCATATTCAATAGGTTTTGAGCACTCTGTTGCAACACAAGCTATATGCCAACTTATAAAAATGTTTCTTTGGCATGAACATGGTCCAATACTTGGGATACATTATTGATTAGCATGGGGTACATGTTGATCCCGCTAAGATCTAATTCGTTCGTGATTGGCCAACCCCGACCACACTAACCAAGCTTCAGAGCTTCTTGGCACTGGCCAACTTCTATCGACGGTTCTTGTTGGGATTCTCCCATATTGAATGGGCCCTCAACCACGTGACCAAGGGAGGTGGAAGGGAAAATTTTATGTGGGGGAAGGAACAACAATGAGCATTTGATGATCTAAAGCATCTCTTGTGCTCAGCTCCAATACTCTCCTTGCCCGATCTGCAACAACCGTTCGAGATTGAGACTGATGCATCTGACTATGTTGTAGGTGCATTTCTCACTCAATACATTCATCCAGCGGCATACCATAATGAGACACTCTCAGATATTGTCTGAAAATACCCCACCTATAACAAGGAAATGCATTCCATTGTACAAGCCTATCGTCAATAGAAACATGGATGATTTTAGGGGCTAAATTTCGCTCATGGGCTAATTTTCCATAGTTTTTCCAAAAATGAGATTCGCTATTTTAAAAATGATTCGCCCAAATTCTATAGGATAAAATTATTTTACCTTAAAAATCGCCAAAATTTTATAAAAACTATATAAAATAATTAGAAATTTGAATATTTTTACAAAAAATCGCCAATCATTTATAGTTAGAATATGAAGTATTAGTAAGATTCGCCAAGGTTTCTAAATTTCAAAATAAATTTCCATCCTTAAAATCATCCCTAAATGGAAACATTACATTCTGGGAAAGGAGACGAGCATCCACACTGATCACAAGCCTTTGTAGTTCATACAGACACAGGGAAGTTGCAGAACGACCGCCATCATAAGTGGTCCACTTACCTGCAACAATTCCATCTCAACATCATGTATAAGAGAGGGAGCACAAATTGTGTCATTGACTGCCTCAATCAACCTCTCATGGCTGCACTGATCACTGTGCTCCATTCCTATGGACATGATACATGTGAGTGGCTCTAACTTATCAACAAGTTCCAGACTTCGCCACCACCTATCAACTCTTGGGTACAAGTGCAACTGTCACCTATTTTCACATTCAAGATGGGTTGTTATGCCATCTAGGCCATATCTGTGTTCCTGCAAACAAGTGTGAAAATATGATTTGGGAAGCCCACTATTGTCGAATGGCAAGACATTTTGGCGTGGAGAAAATTGTGGCCATTCTCCAGAAACATTTTTACTGGCCAAAAATTTGATAGGAAATCAACAAGTATATCAGATATTTCACTACCTGTGCCATTGCCAAGCCAACCATCAAGAAGAAAGGCTTATACACCCTTCTTCCTACCCTCGAGAAGCCTTGGGAATCCATCTCAATGGATTACATGTCTGGCCTTCCATCCATCAAGAAAGGAAATGGTTGTGTATTTGTGGTCATTGATCGGTTTTAGAAGATGGCCATCCTCACAGCCTGTAAGAAGAACATCAAAGTGGCATATACTGCTAAGCTCTTCTTTGAATGAGTGTGGGTCCATTTTGGGATACCGCAAACCATCGTCTCTGACCAGGACAACAGGTTCCTCAACACATTTTGGTCGAGTCTTTGATCGCTGTTGGACACCAAGCTCACTAAATCCATTGCTTTCCACCCACAAATAGATGACCAAACATAGGTTGTCAATTGAATGATTGTGCACATCATGCGCATGTACAACTCTAAGCATCTGCGTACATGGGATGAGATTCTCCCCTATTTTCAACACAGTTACAGCAGGGCTCTCCATAGCTCCATCATCCATAGCCCATTTCAGGTGGGACTGGGATTCCAACCCTTGGGTTCCATTGATGTTGCACTACCTCTTGCAACCACACAGATAGACTCTTCCCATGTTCAGTTTGAGACCGACAAAGCCACCAGATTCATTGAGCATATTTAGCGCATCCACTAACAGGTCCATGATATTTTGCAGAAATCCAATTCTAAGTACAAGCATCTCCTGTTAGCCTATGGCTTACCTTTACCAATCACTAAGTCTAAATTGTCACCTATATTTATATGATTCATTTAGGATATTAGCAATATATCCTCAAGTGATGACTAATGATTTAGTTAATATTTCCTAGCCTAGTCATCATGCATGATTTTAGGATCTAGAGAAAATCTCTCTATGAGGTGGCATCACCCATTGTTCTATAAATATGTAACATTGGAGTGAATACATTAGAGTGTTGGCTAGTGAGCCTTTTCCGCCATGTTGTTGTTCTTGTTTATGTTTTATCAATTGGTATCAGAGTTGTTATGGTCTTAAGGGCCTAATGTCACCTATAATAACTCTATGGTAGTGTTCCATGGAGGTCCATTGAAGAAATGGTGATGATAGTGTTTCCATTTATTTCAACTATCCATCTCGGAGGCAGGGAATTTTTTTATTCAGCATGAAGCTCAGCTTGCATCAACCATGAAACCCCCATTATCTCAATAAGGATGAGGACTATGAAGTGCTTATTGGGTTTCCGTATCATTTTGAAGGGCATCTAATTTTCTATTGCATTTCAAGAGACATCTATGATTGGGCTTGGTAGTACCATGGTATTTTTTCATGGAAGATGAAAATATCAATTCTCTCAGATCAACGCACAGAGGTGGAGCTCTATAGAAATATGGAATTCCTGTGCGCAAATCTAGTTTTTTTATGCAATTTGAAATATCCAATCAGTCTCATCCTTCTTGGATATTTCAGCTACCTTTGGGGTTATTGACATTCATTTGAAGACTTATGAACCTCCTGAATATCAGAAATATGTCCACAAAGTGATGCATAACGTGAATCGTGGATCTAGAATACTTTTTTATTCCTCCAAGCGATGTGGGAAACTATGGCTTCATTCCCATTCCAGAGATCTTCCCAGGATTTGAAGTGATCTACCTCCTCTGCATGAAGAAATGTGTACCTCTGTCATTTGATCTACAGGGATCTGAAGTGCTTGGCATGGATTTTCAATTTGCTTGTTCTTGCAACAATATTCCAGCACTTGTTTCAAGAATTCTAATGTGAATTATGTTTATAAAGGAAGAAAGTCACATCGATGTACCCAATAATCTATCTGTCTAGCAAGTGATCCAATCAACAATCTGATCCATCCACTGATTCTGTCCAGCAAGCGATCCACCATTCGATCTGTCGTTTAGCAGCACAAATCAATTCTTTCAAATAATTGTTTAATCAGATCCTTTTTTGCCTTCCGATCCATATCCCAAATACTAACAATCCTGTACAACAGTTAGGGTTAGATTCCGCTCCTTTCCATAGTGACTATGATTCATCGTTGTCTGTGGTAGTGGGCAATGATGTTATTTCATTGCCATGTGATGTGAAACCATGGAAAAAAAGGGGTTTTGATCTCAATCTTTACAAGGATGGAGATCATGAATCTAAACTGAGATCTAAAGCCACGGATCTAAACACTACATCATGGAGGAAAGAAATATTAATTTTGAATGGAGCAGCTTCATATATTTCTAACAGATCGAGTCTGCATTAGAATTGTGAACAGATCAAGGCACAAGAGAAGTTTTTTAAGATCGAATTATAAATCTGTGTGGCCTGTGAATGTCTCCACCGATAGATATTTAATACAACGCTATTTTGAGCCTCCAATAACAAAGATTTGATATCCAACATAAGTTATTCGAGCCTCCAATAACAAAGATTTGATATCCAACATAAGTTATTCGAGCCTCCAACAATTTGATCTGTTCTCTGCTCTCACACACTGGTATTTGCATCTATTTTTTTTTCCTTCAATTTGAAATACTATGCATGTGAAGGAGCAGCTGATATATGCATAAGTGAAGAGTCGATCTCCTTCATTATTGGTAAGTGTATGTCGATTTCTCCATAAGTAAGTGAATCATATCTCAAAGAGATGGCCCACTCTCAGCTAGAAATGCCCCACGCATAGCTGAAACAAACACGGTTCAGATATAAATATCATGCCATTGAGTAGTCTCCAATGGGGCTCTATCGGCTCTATTTAGCATCAGATTCAATATGCTTTAAGTGTGTGATTAATTGGTAGGTTTTTTGTAGTGAGAGGCAATGCCAACAACCCAACAAAAAAGATCTACGATTCACCAACAAGGACCTGCACGCTCCTTTGGGCCACGCTCCTCGAAAGAGCCTTTGGATTTGAAGGTGCAATTTGCGAGTCCACCCTCCTCGTTTTTTGCTCTCCAATGCATATAAATTTCTTTATGCATAAAAGTCAAAACTTTACTTTGATGTTTAACATAAAGTATATGGTTTAAAGATTTAAACCTCGAGGTATTTACTTTGTTATATATGCCATTTATATTTGTTTTTATGGTTGCTTCATGAAGCCAAAGGTTTTGAAAAGTTAAAAAGTTATAAATTCAAAAGGCACTGGGAAAGTAGGATGAATACTTGGGAGAAAGAAAAAGTAAAAGGGAGTTATTTTATATTATTTTCAGTTTATGTGATAGGAGTAATAAGGAGTTAATTTTTGAACTAGAATTTGCCATATTCCAAAAGATTGATTTACTTTATCTTTACCAAGAACCATTATCCTTGGTAAAGTAAAATACTTGAACCTTCTATCCATGGTGAAAGTCAAATTTGTTCAAGCTAAGGTTTGGTATAAATGGTGAAGATTCAAAGTCAATTTGAGAATTTAAAGTTGAAATTGAAGATGAAGTTCTAAAGAGATATTTGTAACAAACATAATAAAATTGCTTCATATTTGTTTCTTGTGTTCTAGATCTGCCCGAAATTGAATAATGGGATCTCAGGTACGCTTTGTGTAGTGTGCGTTGGTGATATTTTCATGGTTGTCTTATGAGTTGGTTTATGTCTAGTTTTGATGGTATCCCACATACATGGAGTAGAAAGAAGGTTAATGAAATCAACGCACAATTAATGTCAAGAAAGTACATGCACAATCAAGCGCAAGTAATCAATAAGCAACAAAGTTCAAGTTGTCATCCACATCATCATTCAACAACAATTCACATTCATAACATTGAAGCAATCGACACATCAAGCTCATAATCAAGGTCTCAAAGCATCATCAAAATTGAAGATCATTTGCTACTTGCAATAGTTTATTTGTAAGAGTGAAATCAAATTTAAATTGAGTTGAATTGAATTTGTCATCAGGTGCATTCTCGGCTGAGCCCGACACCCAAGATTCATTGTAATTTTGAGTCGAAATTGACAAGGTTGAGTACTTGACACTCAAATCATTGTAATCAAGTTTTTGGGTGCATTTTCGGTAGTATCTGACACCCTCAACTTCTTGGAAGAAAGCAAGAAATGTACAAGTGAGCGTGAAACAAAATCAAGCGAGCGTGAATTTCAAGCGAGTGATTCAAGTGAGTGAGTTGTAGATAAGCCTTCTTCTGTCGAGTCAAATTGTAATCAGGATCTACCTACACAAGGAGACCTCATTTAGTGTTTTTGAAATGGCTTGAAGTCTCGAATTATTAGAGTTACAAAACACTCTAATAAACACCACTGAAGACAACATAGTGATATTGAACAAATCAACTCTTCAATCAGTGCTAACTTGTTTGCAAGTGATGCAAGCTAAAGTTAAACTTCTTCAATCTCTATCCCAACTATTGAATGATGAGTTGACTGATCTAAGAAATAAACAGCGAGTGAAGTGTTCTGAACTAGTTTTTGTTCAACACAACCCTCTCTATGATGATGAAGATGATGTTTTTTATCAACAATCAGTGAAGGAGAAACTCAATAAGACAACTTCAAATGCAGACAAAGAAGAAGTTATTCTTGAACCTACTTTGCAAGAGTTTTCTTTTGAGATTAATGAAGAAAACATTTCAATGCTGCAACAACATGCAATAAATCCACTTCCATAGATTTCAAAGCAACAGGTTCAGAATACACTTTCCAAGCCCATCATTAGACCTTGGGAAGAAATCATCTACAACAAGAATAGAACAGGACTTGGATATGACAATGAAGTTACCTTTCATATTTTTGATTATTCCAGACCAATCCAGTTCCAAAGTGTTGGATTCCTTCAAGAAGTATCAACTTCACCTATCACAGTTGAGCATCAAAATGATAAGTGCCAACATTGTAATCGAGTTGGTCACATGGAGAATCAGTGTTTTGATCTCCATCCTTGCCATCATTGTGGNGGACAATCAGTGTTTTGATCTCCATCCTTGCCATCATTGTGGCAAGCATAACCATTCTTCAGATAGATGTTCAACACTGAAGAAACCTGCAAGATTGAAGATTCACTATGAGTGGATTGATCATTGGCAGTGGTCATCAACAACCAAGTGATTATATAAGTCTTACCGAAGAATTCAATCTCGAGTAAAGACCAATCTTGTGGCACATAACATTTTTGTACCTCACATAAGTGGTCCCCTTATGGCATAGCTTTCGAGCATGGCCCTCACGGGATGAGATAACATGTGGTTGTTTCCGCATGCCCACTTTTTGTTGTACTCAAATGGAACAAGTATGGTACTCTCTTGAGCATAGAAGGGGGGAGTACAATGATGAAACTCTCATGCACCTTAAGGGGGAAGTTCAACATTTCAGTGACGATGGTTCATGAAACCACCTGTCGTCTCTCCTTTTAGCTGACAAAGGGGGGAATTGATGATAGAATTGAAGATGGTTGTCAGACAGAAAGTTTCGACAACAACAAACATCAAATATGCCAGATGGGCATGAAATTTGTCAAATGGGAAACTGCAGTATGTAGATGACAGACTTTAGCAGAATTATGATTCAATAAGTTTAAGTTGAATCATACATAATTGGGATGTTGATTTTGATTTTGAGATAAATGATGTAAATGTTTGGTTCACATAGATGGCCATTTGACCTAGAAGAGGACAAGAGGATCCTTCTGTATTGTAGCTTGGTATTTGATTGAGTTGTTAGGAATTTTCAGGGATGTGTCAAACTAGAAGTTGATTCACTTCTCTTGGTTCGCTCTCATCACATTGGAGTTTACATTAAGTGAACAAATTGCATGCATCCTGGCTCACATGATCACATAGTGAGATTTTCCAGAGACGACATAATTTGACAGGATTATGGTTCAATGACTTGCAATTGAATCATACAAATGATACATTGGGATGATGTTGGACACCTAAAAGTGTCAAGATTGGTTGGTGGTTATCCAAAAACCATCATATACATGGTATCAATTGGTCAGTGGTTATCCCAAACCATGGATTCAGAGAGAACTTTCAGTGATACACTGATAATAGAGTGGTGATACTACATGTTCACCAATTAGCAGAAGACATCAGATTCTTCTAGCTAAAATACTTGGCAAAATGATCAAATTGTCAAGCAATCAAGAAATGTTCAGATATTGCAGCTGTTCACTTCCATATCTAAGCTCTCTTCCAATTCATTTAAAATAAACGAATTTAGCATCCAGATTGGCGGTTTTTCAGGCAGTTCTTCACTGAGGCTCAACTCAGGAGTTTCAGTATGAAGACTTAGAATTGATACCAGTTTATGCTTTATTGTTGGTATTATTGATCGGACTTGTGATTGAGGGGGGGATTGTTAGCCTATGGCTTACCTTTACCAATCACTAAGTCTAAATTGTCACCTATATTTGTATTATTCATTTAGGATATTAGTAATATATCCTCAAGTGATGACTAATGATTT
>JASDQU010373399.1:3642-13895 GCA_032191745.1 Picea mariana | reverse complement strand
ATTATTTATCAATCAAAGAAAATATTTTTCCTACTTAACCTAAGATTTTGTATGTTATTAATATAATGCATGTAATTTTGTATGTTATTAATATAATGCAAACAAAATCTTTTTCCTACTTAACCTCAGACTTTGTATGTTATTAATATAATGCATGTAAAGATTTTAAAATTGCATTCAGATAATTATTTATCAATCAAAGAAAATATTTTTCCTACTTAACCTAAGATTTTGTATGTTATTAATATAATGCATGTAATTTTGTATGTTATTAATATAATGCATGTGAAGATTTTAAAATTGCATGTTTAATACAATGTATTAAACATTGTATTAAATATTTTATTAATGACAATGTATGTCATTAATGTGTACATTAACATAAGAACGATATAATAACGATATAATGTATATTAATATTACTTGATGTGCAATTATATAATGTGTTATTACTGTAATGGGTGGAAAGTTACTAATGATTTCTAGTAGATGGATTTAAGGTATTTTTATAATTAATTTGAATATGGTGTAAGAAGATGAAATCTAGAAAATTGAATTAGCTTTTCTAATATACAATTTTTATTCATAAAAATTGTGAATAACTATGTTAAATTTGATTTTTTTAACAATAGTATCTTATTTTTCCAACAAAATATAAGGTATATGGTTTTGTTAGTGCAGGTGTTGTTGAGTACCTTAACGATGAAATTTCATTCCAAAAACTTGTATACATGTAGAGAACCGGTTGGTGTATTTTTATATATTTTTTAAATTATCAAAATCAACATATCCCTGGAATTACAGCATCTTATTGGAGAAATGATTAAGACAACGTAGCATAAATAAGAGAGGTATGAATTCTAGGTTTTGATATATGCAAAAAACACCATATATATATATATATATATATATATATATATATATATATATATATATGGTGTTTTCTTTCTATTAATCATGTTGATGATGTACTTAATTTATATTTTGACGTTGATGTGTATATTGTTAGGTCATTTTAGATATGTTTGTTAAATGTTCTTGATAGATGTGTATGTTATAACATTGTTCATTAGACATGCATTTTTCCTATTGATCATGATGATATGCTTAATTAATTTATAATATGTTGATGTTGATGTGTACATTTTTAGGTCACATTAGATATGTTTAATGTTAAATGTGCTTGATAGATGTGTATGTTAAATGATGCTTGTTAGATGTGTGTGATGATGATGTTAGAAAATTCTTGTCTTTTGTTAGATGTGATCACAATGATGATGCCCTATTAAATTATTAGAGATGTGTGCTAGCTAATTAATGATGTTTATATGTGCTAGAGATATATATAATTAGATGATGTTAGCTAGCAAATATAAATGTTTATTTTAGATGTTGTTTATGTTTGTTAGAAGATGGTTATCATCATCATGTTTATTTTTATAAATTACAAAGTTCAATATGGTTGAAACTATAATTATAAAATTGAAACTATAATTGCATAGATAGTTCATTATACATATTAATTCTAACTATTTTTGTTTCTTTTAAAAAACAAATTACATATGAATAAATATTATTTTCCATTGTACTAATTACTCTTTTTGAATAAACTCTTTTACACTAAAATTTTTTATTATAAAATTTGTCAAAATATCATAAGTTGATTGCTATCAAATTTTAAAATATCACTTCATTACTTGTGGTTTTATGTAAACTAACAAACACTACTTTAGTTAAAAACCAAATGATCACAAAATCATGTTATAAATTTAATTTTTTAATCATAAGCCACATTTTTTTGTTAATCTTACTTTTAAATCTACAAAATAAATGAACATAAGCTCATTTTTTGAATCATCATGTTAACATATCCTAAAAAATGTTGTAATGTTAAACATGCATATAAACCATATCATTGCATCTAATTATATCAACATAAAAAGTAGAATTTCATATCCCATTAAAAGTTCAATTGGACATTTAACATTTTTTAGGATTTCACAATTGGAAATACTTAAAGAAGATGAAACATTTTTAAATATATGTAACAACATATAAATATGTTCAAATATCAATCGTTCCATGCAATCACAAATAACTTGAAATACACACACATTACACATCAATCTGTCTGTTAAACAACTAAAATTTTTCAAAGATTTGTTATAATTAACTTAACATTTCCTCTGTGAGAAGATGAATAGAAAACAATATAATTAGAAAAATAAAGAATATAACAAAAGGATACAACAAAAATATTAAAGATGAATTAAAATATGTACATATCACTCTTTTTTGTCATCACCCTCATTATCTTCCTCACTTAGCATGATAACATGATTGTTCTCAAAAATATGTTTTGATCTAGGGTCATGTCTTAATACAAACCACCAATCCCTATCCAACACATCTTGGTAAAAAAACACTTAGTTGTAGTGTTTTGGGAAAACATAAGGCTCCTTATCTCCATCCCACATCTTTTTAGAGTTGATACATATCATCCCACTATCATGATATTCCTTTACATTATTCCGATCAAAGGTATCCCACCACTTGTACCTAAACATAACACATTGGAAAGAAGAGAAGTCCACTCAAATGATCTCTTGTATATATTTGATGTAACCTAGCTTCCCATGTATGGTGTTTTGACCATGGTGGATAACACGACTATATTGGTCGAACTCAACTTCCACTCCATAGTCTTGTGTCATGTTTCCATCATCAACATCATATGTATGAAAATGATTTCCATATGCCCACATAGATGGGAATAAATGCACCTGTAAAAAAATGAACAAATAACAATGTCAATATGTGTCTAATAACCCGACCATTAAAAAATAAAATAATATAGATGTAATTACAATTCAAATGTGCATTACGAAGTTAAAAATGATGTAAACAAAAATATTATTACCAAGTTGCTACAATCAATCCCTATGTTTAGTGCATCCTCTTCTTCACGCAGGTAATGACTAGATGCACCATATTTCTCTCTGACTTGGTCAACAACCCAATTGTTGGGGCATATCATTAGCATATTTTATTTTAAATGATGAGGATAAGACATGCTTCTACCATTCAACCATCTGAATTATTTCATGTCACTTTCCCATTTCCTCCTCTTTTGTTCATACAATGCAACCCACGACTGTGTTTCCTCCGAATTGTAAAGAATGAATTTATTGATGACATAAATTTATGAATTTGTTGATATATTCATGAAATCAAACCAAGATATAGTACATATGAGATCATGAAAATATACATTATGAAGTTCCATGTGAATAGTTACTGTGTAGGAATTTGAAAAATGATAAGTCACTTACTATTTATAAAGTGCCTTTTTCCATTAGTCTGGAAAAGATCCCCTTCTCTTTTGTATTCATCCCTTTCGTCATCCCAAATCAGTGGACCTCATGTGTTTTTAATCTCCTTAATGTAGTCACTGGCATAATATAAAGAATCATATGATATGTACGCCTCTTCCATAGAACCCTTGGGTTTTTCTCTTTGATGAACACATCCTTTCAATTTCTTCTTGTACCTCTCTAAAAAAACCCTCCAACGACAGGAGACCACCCCAACTAATTGAACCTCATCTACTAGGTGAATGAAAAGATTTACCTTCAAGTCCATAAAACTTGGTGGTAGTTACTTCTCAAACATACAAACAATCTTAGCTATCTCTTGACGCCACTATGGAATGATAGCCATATGAATATCCTTTGATGTGATCCTATGTACAAATGAAAATAATTTAGATATGGCATGCCTTAGGTCATGGGGGAAGTCATGTTTCACACACCCATGCATGAGCAAAGGATAATGACACTACGAATTAATCACATAAAAAATTAATTCTGATTTATTCCATGGCATAAAAATAAAAATGACAAATAATAAAATCATATTTTTGACATACGCCGTACCTTTAGAAGGTTCAAATGGTGATGTGATTTAAACCCTGACAAGTGGTCTTGACGCACTGTGAAGCAATGTCGTAGGGAAGACCCATATAAAGAAGGAACCTTCACACCTGATATAACTTCCTTTGCCAAATAAATATATTATTTCCTCAAAATCCTTCAGTCATCACCTTCTTTGAAAGACCAAGAGGGACCAACCTCTCGTCTACTTTCTTGTCTTGGCCAATGTTTCTTTTTATTTTTTGAAGAAATAAGATCTCTCCTATAGTCAATGTGTCACTTTCTTTTGATGATATGTGCCTTCATCAAGAAGATGAAACAATTTTAAATATATGCATGGGATCTAGTAAGTGGGAAATCTTAAGATGCTCCCAATAGGGGAGCTCATAAAATATAGATTTCCTTTTCATCCCAATGGAAAATTTCTTAACATAGGTGTCTAAGAATTTTGGATCATCGAACATAGGCTACCCATTTGAATTGAACATTTATGTAATATCCTTCTCCTTCTCTCTCTCATATGCTCTAAGCCATTCTGTTGGTGTCATTATAGCAGAAATTTGGGTTCTCTCTGGTTTACCATTGAAAGAAGATGTTTCTCTTCTATAAGGGTTTTCTTCTATAAGGAACACCCTCGATAATTCGTAGACTGACTTTTGTAGGTGGGTGGACCACCTAGCCTTCAGAGAAGGTCCACAACATTTACATCCATGATATCCTTTAGTTACAAGACATGAAAAATTATTGTATACATAACACGTTACCATTTAAGAATAGAACATCAATCACAATGAATAAAATATGAAANATAAATAAATCAATAAACATGTTAATTACTAGAGAAAACTCCTAAAACTGGATAATCATGTGTGGTGTAAGAACATATTCCATACAATGTAAAACTCCTCTCTGTTGCGATGGGTCTTGATACATTGTATACATGTATCCCTTCCCATAATTCATTCAATTCATCTACCAATGGTTGTAGGTAGACATCCATATTCTTCACTTGTCTTCTAGCAGGGACTATAAGAGCCAACATAATATGTTCATTCTTCATAGACAACCATGGGGGGATATTTTTATTGATCACTACTACAGGCCAAACATAATAGTTGGTGTTTTGGAGGGAATAATGGTTCACTCCATCCATTGCTATGTTGAGTCGTAGACTTCGTACTTCATCCTTGAATTTTTATGTCCATGTATTCTCTATATGCTTCATGGATATTGAATCTGTTGGGATTCACATAACTCCCGACTCACTTATGTGCAAGGCATACCGTCCCTGCAACATAGATAATTATTTGCAATGAAAGGGCCTTTGAATCCTTGGGATTATAGGCATGTGCCTCAATATATTATGAGGAGGACCATGCGATTTACAATTTTTATTTGATTTATGGTACCTGCCATGCCCACATTTCAGACATATCTCTTTATCTTCATATTCTCCTCTATATATCATGCAATCATTCAGACATGCATGATATGATATATAATCAACACCCAACATTTTCAACAACTTCTTTGCCTCTTCACAACTATCGGGAAAAACATTATCACTAGGAAGAACCTTATCTTTGAATATACTGCAGTTAGTGGGAAACATAGTTAATGTACAAGGTCATTTATCATTTATAAAAGCAACCATTTCTAATGTTGATTGTATTGTGACAAGATTTCACAAAATTAATATAAGGAACTTGTTGGTAAATTACCTCAATATTGCCGAGAAACATGCGTTTGACATGCCGAACTTTGCTTTCATATTGTAAAGTAACATTGTTATCCCAAGCTGGGTAGACTTTGACTAGGCACTAGGTCCAAAGAGAGGGGTGATGGAAGTATATTTTAGGATTTCGAAAATGGTATCATTGATATGAGCATCATCCCCTAGCTCATCATTCTGGAATGAGTCTAACAACATTGTCTCCATGGCATTCGCATCACGTAAGTAATCATCCATACAAACCTATTATTGATTATCTCCATTGCAAACTTTTGAAGAACTACTAGCATTGTTGTAGTCATTCCTAATTGGTGAATTTGGATGTAGTGGGAATTGAATAGGTGGTTGATTCAACCATTCTTGGTACGCTTCCTCTCTAAGTTGTGCTCTCATTGCAACCTTCTCTTGGCTTGACATTTTTGTGGGGTGCAATGAAAGATGGTAGGTAGGTAGCCCATCATCAAAAGAATCCTAATTTCAAAAATATTGAAAATTAGTACATCGATGATATTAGTAAGCACAATGCAATAATTTGTTTGTTCAAATTACATTATACCAAACAATTATTACCATTGTTGACCAAGGATTGCGGCTCGAAAATGGAATGTCACAATTGGCAGGGTAAAGCGGCTGTCCATTTTCATCTACCAACTCCTTGCGGTATGTTGCTCCTGATAAGACCTATCGACGTTTTTGAACCGGTATTTGAATATTTTCTACCTTTTAACTCGATTTTGAATTAATATCCTGCAAATTTGGATACATTTTTATTCAGATTGACATGGATAAATAAAAATTCAATGAGATAATCAAAACATAAATAAAATATGCTAAACTTACTAGAGATGGAAAGAGATAACTTAGCAATGGACTCATAAACAAATCTATACATGCTCCTTCTTCCCCCATTTTCCATGGTACAAGAATTTTGTTTATGATAGGCGCCAATGGCCCTTCACCTTCCAACTCTGTTAAAACTTTGAATCTCTTTATTGTGACTCTTCATATTTCTTTATGTTTTTTTTGTTTCCTTCAGAGGTCCTTTAAGAAAATTCAACATTTCATGACTTTAATTTCTCATAAAAATCCCATTTCTACAATTTGTCATTTTTCCTCTTTTATTATTTATTACCTCTTAATGATGTCATTTATGTAGCCATATTTCTATTGTTATAACTTTCACATGTAGTTACTTGAAAAATATTTATATGGTCAATCAATCGAACTTATTTCAACAATATTTAAAACATTAAATTGATTATGACCAAAATTGACTTAGCACTCAAGGGGAGGATTTGATTGGGCATTTCTAATCATTATTTGAATATAAAGTGTAGGGGGACATGAGGAGATCACTCCCAATTTTCAAATCAAGAATCTTTTTTAAAGATAAAAAATAATGTTCCTAATCTCTAAATTAGGCCTCAATGGAGAAATTAGGATATTTTCATTTGGAGTGAACATCAGAATGGCCTAATGGCTTGAAACCTGGATCAAGCCTAATTTTTGAATCAACAAATTTTAAATTCACTTCTTGAATGTTACTCGGGAAAGGCCTATTTAACAAATAATTATGGATTTAATTATTAGGAGATTACGATAATAGCCCAAGAAAACATTTTTGGGAAGGCCTCATCCATGGATTGGACCCAATTTCAAAATAGAGAAAAATAAATTCAAAAAACCATATTGAAAAGACGCCCAATTAAGATATTATGCTCAATTTCACAATTGGGGAAGTAAAACAATTCAAAGGATAAAATATGGCCTAGTTAGAATATTGGGGCCAATATGGAAATTGATAGTTAAAAATTACGAAAGGAAGAAAGATAAAACGAAAAGTGTCTACTTCACAAATTAGACTTATCAAGGGATTGAGAAAAAAAGCAAGATTCAAATGGATAAAAGGGTTTGATTTGAAAATTAGGCCCAGCAAGAGAATTAAGTGAAAGAATTGAAAAGTAAAAAGTCATGAAACTAAAATAAAACAAAGGATAAATTTTATTAAAGTGTTATAATTTATAAATAAAGAATAAAGGTTAAAAGATAAAATGCTATAAGAATAGGTGAAAAACTTGAAAATGAAAATGTAAAAAAATAAAAGAAAGTAATGGATACATTTGATTATTTGATTATAGTGTCAAAACTTCTATCAAAATAAATGGAGAATAAAGCTTGAAATACAAAAGGGTCTTGATTTGTAAATTTAGAGCTATATCTGAATGAGGGAGAAATAGAGTTTCAATAGAAAAGACATAATCGATCATTTGATTGGGTCTGTTTCAGTGATTGGGAGAAAGAAAGAGGTTTAAAAGGTTGAAAGAGGCTAGATACTGAGATCATGCCTAGTTCAAACATCAACCCTACAACTAAGAAATAAGAAAAATGAGACCTAATTTGAAAATTGATAAGGGAAATAAAACAACGCTTTCAAAATAAACTTGAAATAGATCCTTAGGATGAAAAACCAAAAAGAAAATAACTCAGGGCCTTGAATGAACCTAAAAGAAGAAATGGTTACCATACTATGGATGATGTGAGTTTCTAGTAGGTATTGCTAGATGATATGCATGAAGTGTAGATGTTCTCATTTTTTCATTTCTTTTAGACATATTAAAATCAATGTGTAGTGGGTCCCAATAAGTCATACATAGTGAGGGGATCAAGAATCATATTTGCATATCAATCAGTGAGGTTAATCTATCATGCCAATATGATGAAATGATAAGGTCCATTTATTTAAACCTTGAATCAATGATTCACGATGAATTTTTCATCATAGGGCCTACGAGATTTGGGATATAATATTTTCACTAGGCATATATATGTTATCCCTTAGGTGTTTCTTTGCTACGAATAAGTTACCATAGCCTTAGCAGAGTCATTGTAGCATCAAAAAACTTATTCCCTTTCCAATGAGTGTCCATATACTGAATGGATATATCTGCATGCCCCTTCATCAACTACACTTGCTTCCCAATCCTTACCTTTATCTTGATATATTATTTAGTAATTGATGGATGAGGGAAACAATTTCCTTTAAAATATTTATACGGGATGACTGCTAGCTATTTGGGTTTATTCGATGTTTTTCTATGCCTATTTATTAAATTAATTCCCTTATTTATTTTCATCCCATAGAATTCAACTATTCACCCTTCATGCAATCAATTGTTTAAGTGTGTAGATGGATTTATTAACACTTTAGACTCACTTCCCATCTAGGATTTAAGAAAAAAACATATTTTTTTTTCACGTAGAAAATTCATGGCCTAACCACTTACACATCATTTTAACACCTTTGATATCTACATTCAATATTTTCCTTCATTTACACTCACAATCTAGAAGAGGTATGTAGTATTCTCCTTAGCTATACTTCCTTTCCCAATCCTTACCTCTATTTTGATATATGCTTTAGTAATCAGTGAACGAGGGAAGATGTTTTCTTTACAATCTTGATAGGTGATGACCATCAACTATTTGTATTTATTTAATATTTTTCTATGAATAGTTATTAAACTAAGTCCCTTGTTATTTTCATCCCATATAATTCGACTCTTCACCCTTCACGACATTAGTTGTTTAGATGTGTAAATGGATCACTTTTTATCTAGGATTTAAAAACAACCATTATTTTTTAACCTATAGATACCATGGTCCAACCAAACACACATGATTTTAACACTTTCTGGATATATATTCAAGATTGTCCCTCATTGTAGATCTCAACCTAGTAAAGGTATGAAGAATTCTTCAAATTTTCTATGTTTATGATGCTACCACTATTATATGAAGGATGAAAAGATATCAAATGAATAAATTATAAATAATAATCTAGGCAAATAAAATAATTCCAATTATTCATTAGCACGCATGCATCATAGAGAAATTGAGTGCTAATGCATTTCTTGGAAGATGTATCATAGCTCTGAAAAACTATAAAGGTAAGCAACTTGTCTTTACTGCATACTAGGAGGATAACTTATTGGTTCTAAAATGAGTTTGGTTTATTGATCATTAACTAGGGTGAAATTGGTGTTTATTAGAGTTTGGTCTATTAAAAATTTATGATAGGTTCTTTCATTGTAACACTTTTCAATCATGTTCATGTTGATAGTTTTCAAGTTCAATATGCACATTACAAGTGGATCACATTTTTAATTCTATTGTTTTCAATTTAAATCTCATTGCATAATGTAATACATATAGGATTTACATGGATCACATTTTTAAGTCTATTGTTTTTAATTTAAATCTTATTGCATAATGTAATACATCAAAGATTGCATAATGTAATACATCAAAGTTATAGGATTTACAATGATTACTATTGTGAATAACATGATTATCACAACTTCGTGCATTATAATTCATGGAGTGAAAAAAAAATTGTACTTGATAGTTGTTAGAGAGAGTTAACTATATCGTTTAATCTATTCATTGTAGTTTAGTTCATTGCTCATTTTAATTCACACATATCAGTTAATGACTCTGAGTAGTTGGATATATATATATATATATATATCCAACTACTCAGAGTCATTAACTGATATGTGTGAATTAAAATGAGCAATTATATATATATA
>JASDQU010373398.1:72633-109991 GCA_032191745.1 Picea mariana | reverse complement strand
CAAGATTATAGTTATGACTTGCTCTATGGTGTAACATGCACAAATTAATCAACTAATAACAAAATAGTAATCAGGACAATAAAAACCAAGACTCTACAACTACTCTGTCACACAAAACTTTGTCTTTGGTGCAACTCATTTGCATGTTGATATCCAATTGAAATGAATATATCATAATGATCAAGGATGAGACTATGCTTCTTTGATTGTTGTATGGGCATGAAGGCTTTGCTCAGGCTTGGGTTCAAGGCTTGGTTACTGCTTTGGTACCATAGGGAAATAATAGTTCCATTAAAAAGTTTAAGTGACTCTGCTTCTATTGCCAATAATAGATTAGTCTCTTCTATGTTAAGATAACAATGCACAATCTTTGGACACGTTTTCAAACAAAATGAACAATGCTACCAACTTACTATGTTTGTTTGGATAATTGAGAACTCAACTCAATGAACCAATACAAGGAAATACTCATCGACATGTTTATATTCTTTCAAGTAATGGTAGTGCCATGAATACATCTTACTTCAATAAATAGAATTGAACATACATTCCCATCACAATGGAATGCCATATCTCATACCAAACTATCTTGTATCTATAATCAACTTCCTTCAACTTAAATACCAATTGAACCAAACATATATGAGTTGCCCACTAAACAAATCACATATATGAAATGGCTATGTATTAATACATGTGAGAAAATACTTTTATTATGTAAACCATGTTTGAAATAAAACTTAGCTCAATGGAGTGGATTCATGTGCTTTCAATGGTCTACTTCACATACAAACTAGCTTGTGCCTCTTTAATAATTCTTTCTATTGTAAAATTTTACAATAATAATGGCCAAGCTATGGTTCTCCCCATGGTCTCATCCCCACAATCACCTCATGAGAAAATAATGGCCAAGCTATGGTTCTCCCCATGGTCTCATCCCCACAATCACCTCATGAGAAAATAATGACCAAGCTATGGTTCTCCCCATGGTCTCATCCCCACTATCACCTCATGAGAAAATCCAATGCAAAATTATATATATATATATATATATATATATATATATATATATATATATATATATATAACACTTAATAAAAAGGCGAAACCATCCATAAGAGTGTTAATCCCATAAACATCATAAGTTGCCCACTCCTATTAACATTTGTATGAGATGAAAGTTAAATGATCATGTGAGAATTGGTTTGATCAAAAAGTGGTGAATGAGGCAAATACACCTTGATACCAACGCATTAAGGGAACAACAATTAAAACAAAATTCAAGTTTTAAGAATGTGGCAAGAATTTAACATTCCGATATAAAAGACAAAACATCAATTACATTCACTCATACACTTGTAGAGGAAGGGTGACCCTAGGAAGGAAGAGGCCACTAGTGCATTGTGTATAGACTTACAGTGGACGTGTGGAGAGGTTGTTGGGCTGAGTTTGACCTCTTGAATGTCTAGAGGAAGTATTAGATCCTTTAGAAATAAGATGATGGCCTATAGTAACCATGGAAAACAACCAATACCATTTTTTCAATAAGAATAGAGCTCTTACACCATTAAAATTACTACTCAACCATTAACACATAATAGCTTCCATTAAAAACATTGGGAACAATTTTCACTTGTATGAGTTCAAGTTATAAAGTTTCACTTGGTATGAAGTTCAAGTTATAAAGTTGCACTTGTACTATTTTCTTCAGATAAAAACTCGGTAACTTGTGTTCTATAGAGTGGAATATGAAGCCGGGCAGTTCAATCAATTCATTGTGTTTCTGATTACAAACCTACAAATTCAATCCAAGGCTTCCATCACCTAGCCTCCAACCGTCCATGGGTCAGCGGATCGGATAATTATTTTATTTTAAACTTAAGAAAAATAAAATTAAAATAAACTATGTACAAACATTTTAAATTGAAAAATTGTCGTCGTATTTGCAGTGATGGTCATAATAATAAATACATATAAATATAAACTGATGCACATCAATGTTTATGTAAATGCATAAGGGATGCGTTATTTGCTTGTCGTATGTGGAATCAATAGTAAAGTGGTTTAGTATTATTATTTTTTAATTTTTGATAAACATGATAAAGATTAATTTACAAATTAATAATAATAATAATTTTTTTATTTTTATTGTACTATTAATATTATTTTAAAAAATTAATTATATTTAATTTTATTATTATAGAAAATAAAGTAAAAAAATATACATTTAAAAAATTGCACAAACTAATAATAAATTAATAAATAATAAGGATAAAATAAAAAATGATTTTATTTGTTCATTTATGATAAATAATTTTATTGGTTTATTCTTATCTTTAAATTAATTTTTTCACAATGGGTAAGAATATATCCAGTAGTCCACAAGCAAATTTGAGACTTAGTAAGGGCTAAGGCGTCCCGCCCCCGAAGCCCACTGGTGTGGACCTCTATCCCAGGGGTCGTCTACTCTTCTAGTCTTATCACAACGGGCCAACATATACAAACTCTACCCCTTCTCGATTTGATTCTTATCCTTAAAATTGTTACTCTTGGAAACATAATCTGTTAGGGTTACACACTTGAAGGAACGTGAAATGTCATAGTAATGGTCATCGAGAGTCCAAGAGACCTCTTGGAAGATGAATCCAAAGGTCATCCAAAATGTATTTATATTTGTATCATATCAATGAATATTATGAATTTACTCTTATTTAAATTTGTGTGTTCTAAGAGTGGTATCGGAGGGCCTAGTACTTAGGGCCTGGAATTCACTATTGTAGTTGTCCATAGCATTTGAGTGTGTCCATAAACGTTTGTCTCACATTTTCATGCAAAAATGCCTTTGTCTGTTGACTGCATTCCTTGCAAGTTTGTCCCAGGTGCTCATTTCAGTGCCAGAAACGTCTTCCTATCCCTTTGCCTTCTCTGGTCGATTCTTGTACCAGTCAATGTTTCTGTAGAAATTTAATGACAAAATAAACAAGTTAATATTATGCCATACACTTAGAAACCTAGAGATAATTGTCATCAATAAACTATGATATGCATAAACTCACATTCAAAAATTACTATATGCATAAATACACATTGCTAAACAATTTAGCAGCGGAAAAAACACAATGAACAACATTCAATCAACCATGAATAACTCAGAAATTTAGGCAAATGCCAGGGAAAACCCCAATATGGGGAAACCCAAAGAGAGAGGGATTCTATTAGCTTTAGGAAATATTTATCAGCAACTACAATACATTTTCCAGTCAAGAGAGACAACTTACAACACAAAACTGTCCCACCACAAAATTGCCTTGAAATATGTGCGATAGTTCGTACCACTGTACAGATTTGTTGAAAATGGCACCTCTAAAAATGTGCCCAAAACAAAGAGTTGTACCTTGCCTTTTGTACCACTGACCTCCTTAAAAAAACTTTGCAAATGTTGCCTCGAAAATCGTGCCTTCTCTTGCCTCGATTTATGTGCCAAAGTTTGTTGTTGTACGGCCTGTATGGATCCGTACAATATGACTTGTCCCAACAAATAAAACAACAACACTCAAAACATAAAATTCCTAGAGATTTGCGCCCTAGATCTCTTGGGAAATGTGCCAACTTGTTGCTCACTTTCCTCTCCAAACTCTCCTCAGAAATCTCTCTCACACTCTTCGTTACTTGTCCTGCACACTACCCAATGCATTTTTTTATAATTTCTGAAGATGATCTTTTACCTCTCAAGTGTCTTTTCATCTTCCCCCAACCCTAAATCCAAAGGCCGAGATCTAATCTTTCCTTTACAAGATCAAGGGCCATGATTCATTCCCTCCAAAATAAATCACTTAAAATATTAAAGTACATTTTACTTTATTACATAAGTGCACTTTATGAAATAAAGTCACTTTAATATTAGAAGGTACACTTCATTAAAAAGTCACTTTAATAAAAGAACCACTTTATAACAACTTTATACAAAGTTAAGTGTCTAGTAGTATCAACATAAGGTTACATCCACATAGAAGACAAAACACACGAAGTACCTCCCAATTTAAAAAGATAACAATTTCCACATCTTGTCTCTCCCGCTCAGAAATCTTCGCTCTACGCACGTTAGGGTTTCCTAGCAGTTAGAGATCTCATTGTTCCATCACCAGAACTAGGCTGATTGAGTGGTTGTTTTAGAAAACGGAGCCGCGTAAGAATGAAGGAACAATGGCAACACCCTGTGCAGCAACGGTCACCACATTCGTGAGGAATTGATGCACGTTGGATTGGTTGTTTTGAAGTTTGGTTGCATCGTGAAGAAATATCCCACCATTTATATGTTTTTTTAATCCCATATGTTTAGAGCAACGAAGTTTGTAGAAGCTCCACGAGTTTCAGCAACTGGAGGGCACAACCATGGAGGGCTCGGTTGTGCATTGGTTGTGGTTGTGATTGCAGGTTGTTGTCACATATTGGCTTGAGTGTTGCAGGGAATGACGCTTTTGTTAAATAAAAAATAAAAAATAGTTTGTTCCAAATGAGTTGGGATTGGAATGGAATGATTTTCTTTGCATTCGCATTTATTCGTTGGGATCCACAAGAAACCAGGGTTTAGGCATGCGTTCGGTTGCATTTTTTTTTTTCTGGTATTAACGATTGAACCACAAAACCCCTTGAAGGATTCGTGGTGTCCTCAGCTTCAATTTGATCCACCTTTCACCTTCGATCATTAAGGGTTTCGATTTCCAAAGCCAAGAATGAGTAACCGCCTGGTCACTTGAAGCGAGATTCAAATGAAAAATTAAGAGGGTATTTGTGGCACTCTAGTCCTTTTGCTTCATGCAGGTTGTGATACTGGAGATAATTCAACTCTTAGTTGTTTTCACCTTCTATTCGGAGGGATTTTCCAAGGCTTAAGGAAATTTTTCAAAGATGCACTACTAGTTTATTCCGAGATTTAGTACATTTTGTTGTCATTCACATTTCACGATTTCAACAAGTGTCGGGAGAATAACACATTCAATTGTGCTAGTAGATTTCAATGATGGATTTGGTATACATCTATTCATTCTGGTTTGATCATTATTGTGTTTTTAATCATATTTGATAAACAAGTGCATTTTTGGTAGAAGCCGACACCCTTCATTGTTGAGTTTGAATTGTCTAAGTTAGTTTAAATAGATTGAATTGATGAACTGTTAGAGTTACTGAACACTCTAATACTCTGAACTGAAGACAATATTGTCACAATTGACAACGAAACTCTTCATTCTATTGTAACTTGTTTGCAAATTTTGCAAGACAAAGTAGAACTGTTTCAAACTCAGACTCAACTTCTTTATGATGAACTTAAACGAAAAAATCTTTGACATTCTGAACTAGTCATTGTTTAGAAAAACCATCTTTTCGAAGAAGATGATGATGATGATGATGATGATCTAGATCAACAATCAATACATGAGTAACTAAGTGAACCAACTTTAGATACAAGTGCAGATGAAGCTGAAGTTGTGCATAATCAAGCTAAGATTTTTCTTTCCAAGCCAATCATTAGAGCCTGGGAAGAAATAAGAAATAATAAGCATAGAACATGTATCGGATATGAAAAGGAAGCGACCTTTCATATTTCGGATTATACCAAACTGATCTAGTTCCAAAGTGTCAAATTTCTCCAAGAGAGTTCATATTCACCTGCTCCAATCCAAGAGAAGATCCTGAAATGTCAACATTGTCATTGAGTTGGCCACATGGAAGATCAGTGCTTTGATATTCATGCTTGTGAGCATTATGGAAAGCATAATCATCTTTTAGACGAATGTTCCAAACATAAGAAATTTGTAAGAGTAAAGAATCACTTTGAGTGGATGACTTCTTGGCAATGGTCATCAACAATCAAGAATATGTATTAGTCATATCGTTGAATTCATTGTCGAGTATTGACACTTCTTGCAGTGGAAGGATTTTGTGTCTTTTCACCTTGTCCCTGGCAGGGGGGAAATAACATTAGTGATTAATAGTCAGGCTTCAAGTTTGGACTTCCTATCGATCGAGCGAGCATGATTTAGTTTGTGGTCATCCCAAAACCACCAGATTGGTTTTTGGTTTTCCTAAACCACCACTTAGTAGAATACGTACAACTTTTGCTAGAAAAGGATTTGTGATTTTCCTTAAACCTCCATTTAGTAGAAGACATCAACTTTTGTTAGAGACAATTCATGGTAATCTTTAAACTATCATTCGAGAGCACTTCCAATTAGCAGAAGACATCAAATTCTATCTTCTAGCTAACTTAGGAAATGTTATGGGAACCATTGAGCCCTAGATCAAGTTCCAAAGTTTGTGGTCATCCGTAAACCACCGGATTGGTTTGTGTTTCTCCTTAAACCACTACAACCATTTAGTAGAATACATTAGCTTTTGCTAACCTTTTGGTTTGTGGTCATCCCAAAACCACTTGATTCACCTGATTCAGAGAGCACATTCAGCCATTGACAGTTGTCCACTTCCAGATTTCAACTATCCACTTACAAATTTCATCTCTCTTCTTGGACTCACATACACCCCTTCATATTAAAGGGGAGAATTTTGGAAACATAATCTGTTAGGGTTACACACTCGAAGGAATGTGAAACATCAAGTGATAGTAACGGTCATCGAGAGTCTAAGAGACCCCTTGGAAGATGAATCCAAAGGTCATCCAAAATGTATGTATATGTGTATCATATAAATGACTATTATGCATTTGCGCTTATCTATATTCGTGTGTTCTAACAATTACCATTTCTTATCTTTAAAATTATTACCAAAATTTTAAACTTGTTACATAAAATAAAGTAAACAAATTTATATTCAAAAAAATCACAATGAATAAATAATTAACACTTGTACAAAGCCTTCACAAAATGCTTGACAAGTGTAACATATGGAAGTAATTGCCAATGCCACCTAAGAAGTTACTTCCCTCATTTTAGTGAAGGATTGAGATCCAACATAAGGGATGCTTCCCTAGCAACCTCAAAGGATCCTACAACAAGTCAAGACAAGTCTATGACCCCTTATCTTGGTTACTTAATTATATCATTAATCAAGTCAAGGTTTAAGACTATTATCAAGGTGGTTTAAACAAGGAAATTTCAATGTGTGTGTGGGATGTTTCTAAGACAATGAAAGATATTCACCACAACAAATGAATAAAATAAATTCCCTAAAATACTAGCTATCAAAGAAAAAAAATTGTAATAAACTTTGTTGTAAAAGATGATCTACTTCAACGAATAATAAATTATGAAAGTAACAATAAAAAAATTCCTAAATTAGCAAAAGTATAATGAAATAGATTCTAAATGCAAGCTAAAATACTAACAAACCAATATCCAATGATTGCTGAAATAAAATAACATGAAACTACTTTAAACAAATGCAAGAAACCAAGCCCTAATGGCTAAAAATTGCAATAATGCAACAATAAATGATGTTAGAGATTTTTCTAGGCTAAGAATTAAACTAAACCCTAGATGTTAGGCTAATACTAACTAAGAATTAAATGTGCAATGCAACTAAGGATTAAACTAATACAAGGCATCAAGGGGAGAGAGAGAGATATAGGGTTTTAAATTCATTTGCAAAAAGAGAGAGGACTAGTGTCATCTTAGTTCCTTGGGCATATGGAATCAATAAATGCAATTTTATGGAGAATAAAAGAAAGAGAAAAAATAGGAATCAAACCCTAGGGGTGTACACTCACAAGCCCTAGGTCTAAATCCTTTAGGAAAACAAATTAGGGGAGTACACTCATAAGCCCTAAATGTCATCCTGTGTCTTTTAAGGCTTCTAACAAGAGATCAAGACAAATGTTGGGTCTAGACACTAGAGGAGTCCAATCACAAGCTCTAGAATTTAATCAATAAGGGTTAGTCTAGGGGAGGACACTCACACGCCCTAAAATTAACCTTATATGCTTCAACAGGTTTAAAATGAATAAGGGAGCTCACTTGTAAGCTTTCTTGGGGTTTCAAAACAAAATTTATCCAAGGAGAATAAGATAAAATTCAAATTATCACCACTTTGATAAATCATTTACTTAAAACAATAAGAATAAACCATCAAATACTTGGAAAGACCACTTATTATCCAAGCCGTTGAGAATTAAGAAGCCCTATCATGTAGTCATCCATAAAATTATGAAGAAACATCCACAAGATCACTCTCCAAGAGGTGTGCACTAGTGCTTCGTGATGAAAAAGAAGTAAAGAAGTATAGAAGTGTTTCTTCAAAAGTGATTTATGATTTACAAATGAGGAAAACCTCAAGTGTGTGTGTGTGTGTGTGTCTGTATATACACACACACACACACATATGGGATAAGCCTAGTGCTTTATCTCTCAAGAAGCCCCTATAACATAATAAATCCATGATACAAGGTGGAAAGATCTTAGGTAGGCCCCCAAAATAGCCTCCAACATAAAAATACAATGCTAAAACAACAAAACATCTTCTCAAAGGTCACACGTGTGGGTGTGAAAGTCTCCAAGGGAGGTGACATCATTCTCCTAGGGGTGCAAAGGCCATGTCTCTAATGAAAAGGTGTAGAGAATCATCAAAGGGCCACATCCCTTCATCAAAGGTCATGTCTCATCGTCCATCAAGTTCAAAATCATCACCACCAATGCTAGGTCGGCCCAAGAAAGCATTAAGTCACCTCAAGCATGACATCATCATCAATGTGTTCAATGTCCAAGGCTCCATGTATGATGTCATGATGGGAGAGGTTAACCTCTGAAAGGGTGCCTCATCATCATCAAGGGTTGTGGGGTCCATCCAAACCTAACGTCCTCCAAAGGGTGCAATGCCTAGGTGTGTGGGCTTCATGCCCTTTGAGTGACACGTCAAGTTGTATGCTCAACGTACTGAATAATTTGTGCAATGTCCAAGGTCCAAAGGGTGTCAAAGGGTGTTAAGGAACATTCTAAGTCATCACCTATCCAAACACTCATTATCAAAGGTGCAACGTCCTTTGTATAGTGCACAACATCTTGGTACAAGCATGAAAACATCCTCCAAATGACCATGTCAAGGGTGCATAATTATCAAGCAAGGTTCAAAAAATCAGGTAAGACCAACAACTACAAGATACAAGAGTCATTAGAATCATACAAATTAAGTCACAACTTAATACAAAATCCACACAAGCAATTCACATTAGGTATCTTCTTCAAACTTCACACTAGCTCATGACTTTATGCAATTTTTCAAGTTTAGGTATGAGAGGACCATCATAAGACCCTATTAGGTATTCTAGTACCCAAATAGAGTGGTTCCCGAGAAACCATTCAAAGTGTAAGTATAAGTGAATGAGGTGGCATGGGGTTTACTTCATGGTCATGGTGTCATTGACATGCAAGGCCACATTTGGGTTCATCTCCATGAGCACTTTTGTAGAGGGAGCACTTGGTGCTTGAGTTACCCTTTCCTCGGTAGTGTGTGTATTTCAAACCCCTTCTTGCCTTTTGATACTACTGTATTTCTTTGCAAGTCCCCTTTTTATGTTTATGTGTTCATTTTTACTGGGATTAAGTCCTTTTAATTTGATATGCATTCAGTGCATTAGGACTCAGGGTGATTGCCTCATAGCGAGGGGGTAGAGCTCAAGCTAACCTTTGGCTTTTGATTTGGTCATTTGTATCCCACTATTTCTTCTTTCTTTTATAACATGTTTTTTTAATTCTTTTTACCAATTGCATCAACCTAGACATTCTATTCCTTCTTCTCACGAGAGGATGAAGGCACAAACCTTTTTGGGATACATGTAACAACCATTTCCAAAGATAGGACAATGAAAGGGATTAAGATGAAACATGTTAAGTATGCAAATAAATGGTACACTACCCCTATCAAGGCTTCCTAGTAGTACCCCTATTCCCTAAGAGTTACAACACTAGACTAGGACACAAATGATGGCCACAAAGGTGAAACAATGAAACAAGCATAACTTACAAGCATCATGATCCCTTATATGAATTCTACCCATGATCCTCACCTAAATTCCTAATGTATAAAATGTAACACTTTATATGAAACAATGATTAGTGTATCTCATGTGTGTTGGACCACCATCATCGAATGAACCTTGTTGATCAAGTGAAATGGACTAAGCTATGATGAGGGGGGAGGCATTTGATGGGTTGATGTCTGTAGAGAATGATGATAATATTTGGGATCAATATCTTTAATCTGGACCATGAGACATGATCTCCTCCAATTACCCCCTACGTGAGGTGAGGAGGGGGCTAACAATGATTATGGAAAAGTGCAAGAATTGTTTTTATTTATTCATTTATGATATATGTACTCTATTTGTTTGGATTATTCTTAGAATTGATGCCATATTTTATCTTTAAAATTATTACCAATCTTATTGAATTTATTATTAGAAAATAATTTTTTGCGACAAAATTAACTTTACTATTATGATGTAACTGTATCATTGGTTGAAAATGAATATTGTTATGTTGGGTGAAAATGATTGTTGCAATGATAATTTACGAATTGAACATTGTCAATGTAATTTGTGCATGTGCATGATGATGTCATAATTGCGTGCCTTCATCTAATGTAAGAAACCTTGCTTTCTTGTGTCTTACGAGAATGTGTGTTGGATCAGATGTCCAATAATATTGGGCCCTATAGGGCATAGTTACCAAATTTGGTTGAATCGGTGAAATAAATTTGAAAATTTTCCATTTAGTTCTATTTGATTGAATTAATGGCCAAATTTGATTATTTTTTCAATGTTCTTTGTCATAAAGGGATCACAATAGATCCAGGAACACAATGACATGTTTTAGAAACCAAATAGGGCATATGTAGCATCATGGCGGATATAAGGGAAGCCAATAGGATTACAAGAGCATATAATTCTCAATGTTAAATAATTTAATTCATTAATGCAAATGAGAGTTAATAGAAACAAATCTTAAAAAGGTCGAAGTTATGTACTAATTTTGTCATTGTTTTGATAGTTTTATATCTGATCTGTAACCAAAAGAAGAATTACTACTTCAAAGAAACTATCTCATGAAACTCCTTCCTTTTGGAGACCGCCTGTATTGAATTCCCTTGAATGGAAGAAAAATATGATGGGTTGTGTAGGTGCCTTTGGATCGATAAATACTGACGATTTTTTTAGAACTGCAAAATTTTCACTCAATTTTTTTTGTATCGCATCAAATTCAAATTTAAACTTGGTAAATATGTTGTAGCTTCAAATGGGCAACAATCAGTAACCTTTCTTTGAGGACATCATGTGCATGTTGTGGAATTTAAAATAATCAAATAATATCAGATGCTTTTGTATAGTCTCTGATTGTGCAGCCCGTATAAAGTTGAAACAACATGTTGAATCTTGACATTATTATCAATGTGGCATAGTGTAAGGTAACCCCTACATGTATGCATTGTATAAGGGTAGACCCTTCCTTTCCTTTGGTGATTGGCAAGTTGTAGGTGAAGCACTACGAGGATCATAAGAGTTACTTGTGTCTAATCATCAATCTCCTTATTCACCATTGTAAGATTTCAAAGTCTATCATTACAATCTTTACACTCATGTTTTATTTTAAGCTATCATACATTATCGTTATTGATTGATTGACTGTGTCTACATCAGACTTTTGCGTCGACATTTTTTTACTCCCCTTAGGTATAGTACACAACTTATTATTAGAAACATATTATCAAGATTGAAATAGTATTGTATAAAATTTAACATTAATTTAATTAAACATTTTGTCATTTTTGTGAATTGTATACCCAATCACATCACCATGGATCATTTGTTTCCCTGATTTTTCGTGCTTATACTGAGGTTCCTGGTTGTTTGGATACCGAATGTTTATATGTCCTTTTGTGTAGATGTGTAGTATGATGGGAATGTGTGATAGGTCATATTCAATTGTAGATAATCTACTTACTATGCAATAAGTGAGTTTGGTTATACAATTTGTTTGCAGTATCACAACTTTTTTTTCTTCTTATTCCTATGAGATATCAACCAACCAATTCACTAACTATAGCATGACAATAGTCACATGTATTTCTAAGGTACAATGGCCTATGAGTGAGCGGAACTTAGCAATTCATGTGGATTTCTTTCCCAAAAAATTGTAGGTTCATGTATGGGTAGCAATGGAATGCATTTAGTTACCAATGTTATCAGGCAAGGATGGATATTAAAGAAGTAAGAATAGTTAGTAAAGTGTTTGATTTTTTGAATAATTTTTAATTAACAATTTTATGTAAAACTAAATAAAATTAGTAAAATCACAATCATTTACTAAAAAGAAAATAAAATTTACTTTTAAAAATTTAAAAACTATTTTTTGATTTTCACAATATTCAAATTAATATACATATTTTTACAAAACTTAATTAAATCTTATAAAAAAATTATTCCTCACTAATGAAAACCAAATTATTGACCATGAACAAATTAAAATATACTACCATTGATAGTTATAATAAAGCAAATCCTTCCATAGGTCTCCTTCTATATTATGGTCATTTAACATTTTGTGATAACAAATATGATATTACATACAATTATTTTAAACTTGGGAAAAGTTGTTTCCCAACAACTTCTGAGGAAAAAAAGTCCCATGGTTGATAATGGTTATCATGATTGATTATGGTTTATTGTGGTTGACCATGATGGTTATCTTCATTATGGTTCTATATGGTTGACTTTTGTTGAATATGCTTAGCCATGGTTGTCTGTGACTACCAATGGTTTATTAATGTTAACTATTATAGATCATGTAGATATAAAAATATGACTTATGTCGACTTTCTATGTTCCTCAATGGTTATGTTGCATTCCAAAAATTATTATTAGCCAAAGTCAAACATTATCAACCATATTTAACCATGGTCAATCATAGTCAACCATGGCTAATATGACATAACCATTAGGGAACATAACAAGTCAACATAAGTCAACCAAGATGAACATCTTAGATGAATGTCATAATGTTGCAATGCCACATAACTATCGAGGAACGTCACAAAACCCTTGATGATTGCCACAATGCAACCATAATCATTAAGAAATGTAGCAATTCAACGTAAGTTAGCCTTGAAAATGAATGTCAGAATGGGAATTAAGCATTGATGAATGTCGCAAACTAACATAACCCTCAAGGAACATCACAATAAGACATAACCCTTGATGAATGTTATAATGCAACATCACCATTGGGGAACATAATAGGTCGACATAAGTCTACCAAGATGAACATCTTGGATGAATATCACAATGTCACATAACCCTTGATGAATGTCACAATGGAACCATTAACCATTGAGAAATGTAGCAATTCGACATAAGTTGGACTTGAACATGAATGTTGCAATGTGACATAACCATTGATGAATGTCGTAAACTATAATGGTCCTGTAACGTACCCCAATTTAATTGAGGCCCATTACAAGAAAAAAAAAGATTTTATGCTAAATAATTTCCCGAAGCTTACCAACTACAAATCAATTGTAGATTTAAACATTTTTGATACCATAATTTTAAATGCATATACAACATAATGGAAAGTATGAATGCAACTGTTCAACCAATGAAAAAATACCCAACATTCATATAAACCATTTGCACAGTGGAATAAACAAAATAAAAACAACATAACATTATCTGTTAATAATTAACCAACAACATGTGTACGAAAGATGAACCTTCCAGCAATAGGCATTGTTATTCTTTTTCTCTCAACATCAGGCCACCCCCGAGCTAAGGCTATGAGTCCACAAGGAGATTTGGCCCTCCTTGCTTTCCACGCTTCACACTCAGCAACCCAAAACCCAGGTTTTAATCCAACAACATTTCTATCCAAAAGGAAAGGCCAAGGTGCATGAGATTGCTATCCAATCAAGCCCAGCCTAGCCCAACCACCTCCCAATTAACCATGTTGGCTCCTTTTCTTTTAGGTTTTACTTATCTGTGATTTATATAAGGTCTTAGGTTATATCAGACACACATGGACTTTCTTAGACAGTAACAACCATGACTATAACAGTTTTTATATAATATTAGTACATGATTAGACTAAACTACCAAAATAAATAAATTATTTCTACTATATAAATATTTCTTGAAACATAAATCACACAAAATTTAACAATAGTTTAATCTTCTTTTTAATATAAATACCCCATTCAAAAGCATGCAATATATTAAAAAATCTTCCTGTCAGGTTTTTGATATAGATATTCCATTCAATAAAATGCATAAATATAAAAACAAAAAAATTGCAGATAACTATATCCTAGGCTATCATTCCTTGATTAATGCTTCATGTATTATTCTTTACTTTCAATCTTATATGTTTAGGTTTCAGTGACAGACCTCATAATACACTAAATTCTAACACATGCCTTGTCTAGGCTACAAACACTGAAAAAGTAACCAAACACCCAAAAACATCCCTAGAAAATATTAACTTCGTAGGCAACAATCCATCGACAATCAAAACTTTGTATCTTTATAGATTGAAATCTTTGATTGTTTTGAGAGTGGATGTTGCTTAGATCTTGGTTTCTGAAGTGTTTATGATCTGGCTACTTATTGGTGTTGTTACTAACAAAATGGATTGATCACTGCTATTTCATTAGTGAGTCTCATATACGTTGAGAACCGCATTGGGATTCACTATATGGGAAGAGAAGAGGTGACTTAAGAATATATGGTATTGTCTAAAGAGTGGATCAGATTCTATAATATTCCAATTATCAATGCCCCTTGAAAAAACATTTTATGTACAGTCCAAACTATGCCAATGTTCAAGTTCAAATGGAAAATAAAATGATGGATAATAGAAAACAACAACCGCATTTGCATGAAGAAGTATGTGGAAACTGAATAAACCCCTTTGGCCATAATATTATTCCTCCAAGCCTACGCTGGAGAGATTTTGTAACTCAAGTGGATTCTGTGAATTATTCTTCGTTGAGGAACGTCTTGGGGGAATGCATCCTTACTGCACCTATTAGTTCTCTAGATCTAGGTTGGATGAAATCACTAAACTACCGAGAACCTTGACTAATGATGTGATTAGCTTGAAGAAGATTTGAGACACCCATCGAACCCTTAGTCATTCTCCTTGAATACGAAATCCACCCATGAGAAACCCATATCCTTTTGGGACATCCATTAATCAACAACAACCAAATAGAGACAAAAGGGCAGAGGAGTAAAACATACCTGCATTTATCCAGACAACATCTAATCTAGTTTTGTCTCAAGATCAGTGTTCTAAATATTAGCATGATTATTATGAAGAGGTTGTATTAATGGAACCTCTCCAAACAAGAACATGTTGAGTTTGATAGAAAAATGGTTTCCCTATTAAAGTATTTCATTGACAATCAAAACCTCATGAATCAAGATAATTAGTTGTTTTGACTCGCATTTGCAAAAGAAAGTAATATCTGATAATTTGGTAGTTGAGGTTAGAAGGATGTATAACCTTACGCCCAGATTTTAGACTACCAAAGGGATGGAAAGTAATGGATTTGCTCAGTTTGGTGTCTATCATAGAACAAAGGCTCAACCAAAAGGTAGGAACTTGTTGTTCCTATTAGCAACAATGGTCTTTGGCAACCCAAAATGAATCCAAACATGTTTGAAGAAGAACTTAGTAGTGGCCCCTAGCATGGCACTCTTCTTGTAGGGTGTCAGTGTTAGAGAATTGATCAACAACCCCAAAAACACAATTGTTACCATTCTTGGTTGAGGGCATCCTTGACATAAAATCCATAAACGTTGGCTCCTAAGGGTTATTTGGAGCGATCAGAGTGTACAAACCCTGCTTCTTGATTGCAAGTATATTGATGGCACAAAGATCACATGATCTAATATATCTATTGACAACTTGTTGAAGCTTTGGCTAGTGGAAGTACTTTTGCAATGCTGCCATTGTTTTCTCCATGCCAAAATGGCTTGTGATGACACTATAGTGTGCTTCCCAAATCATTTTCTAATGCTCAACGAGGGAGCACAAAGATGGCTTAGATGGCATCAAAGTCCATCTTGTAGGTGAAACTTTGAAACTCGTTTACTTGCGACTAGTTTTTGGTATGTTGCAAGAAGTCATGACTATTATCATGCAATTGGGGCCACTTTGAAGGCTCAACTCCACAAGAATTAAGAATTGTATCTAGTTCCACAATTGGAGATCCATTGAGGAAATGTTCAACGCAATTGGTGTTTCCCTTCTTGTACTCGAAGCTTAGGTGGAAATGTTGAAGGTAAGTGGACCAATTTTGATGGTGGTTTCTCTATAGTGTGCCTTGCTTTGCATAGATTACATAGCCCCATGGTAACTATGGATTGTAGTTTCCTTTCCCATAATATAATGCTTCCATTGTTGACATGCTTGGACAATGGAGTAAATCTCTTTTTCATGGGTGGGGTATCTACAAACCGTGTTAGAGAGTGTCTCACAAATTAGAGGTTTGTGGAGTGTGAACACTACATCGACGACATAATTCCAGGCTTTTGTCCCAATTTCAAATGGTTGTTGTAGATCTAGAAAAATAAGGATTGGTGTCATGCAGAGGTGATGCTTTAGCTCCTCGAATGGTTTTTGTTGTGCCTCCATCCAAACAAACTTAGCCTTGACTTCACCATTGGTCACATGGGTTAGGAGACAAACAAGATTTGAGAACCACGAGATGAATCTATGGAAAACGATGGAGAGGTGGGCCAATATGTTGCACAACTCCATAAGTGTGTTTGTGTCTGGTTAGTCATGGATGACTTAGATTTTCATTAGACCACATGCAAACCACACTCATCCATGATGTACCTCAGACATCAAATTCTTTGCATATTGAAAAAACATTTTTTTAGGTTGGGATATAACTTATTCTACTGCAAGGTACCCAACACTTGTTGAATGTGCTTCAAATTATCTTTTCTGTCCCCAATGAGGATGGTGATGCCATTTAGGTAAACAAATACAAAATAATTGGTTAATGGTCTTAGAATATTGTTCATTATCCTCATGAATGTTGTTGGTGCGCGAGTTAAGTTGAAGGGCATGACCAACCACTCAAAGATACCTTCCTTACACTTAGAGGTTGTCTTCCACACATCAGTTGACTCAATTTGTACTTGTTGATAACGTGACTTCATATCAATCTTGTTGAAACTTGGTTCATTTGTATTGATTGAGCAGATCATCAATCTAGGTGATGGGGTATCAATTTTTAATTTTGATTTTTTAAAAGGCTTTGTAGTCAATATAAAGTTGCCATGTCATGTCGTTCCTCTAAACCAACACAATAGGGCTCTCACAATGTGAGGATCTTGGTTGAATGTGGCACTTATGTACTAGCTCTTGAATATGGAAATCGATCTCCTCATCTCAAGAAGAGAGCCTTTATATAGATCCAAAAGAGCACCTGATGTCAAATCATTCATATACTTTACGTGATAGTGCAGAGGTAATCCTGTAGGTGAGGTGAGGATTCTTTGTAGTCTTTCGCCAATTGATCTACCCATCTTTGTTGCGTAAAGGGACCCCTTGTAGAGGCCTTGTTGGTCGTGATGATTTTATTTGCTCCTTTCGAGTGGGATATGAAGAGAAAAAATCTCCCACTCAGAGAGTTGTTCTAAAAGAATATTACAAATTTCAATACCTCATCTTTGAAGGGATTGATGATATATTGCAAATCACACTATTGACTGACGTGGATGTATCATCCTTGACTAAGCCAATTGATGGATAATGGCTAGGGATGTGATTTGTTTGGTGAATTCATCTCTCCGAAAACCTCTATTGAAATCGAGTTATTTTCGTTGGAGCTATCAACAATGAAATCTAGCAACATCATCTCCTTGACAACCTTTGTTGAAATTAGGTTCTTTTTGCTTAAGCTGTCAATAATGAAATCTAGCGATGTCCACTTCACTCACAATTGCGAGTGGAAGAGGCACTCATTTTCCTTGGAACCACTCTCTAGAACAACATTCATAATTGTTTTACCAAGGGATTTTATGGGTGTCACACCACTTGCCTATGTCCTTATTTGAAAGATCTAGGCACAATTGCACTCAACTTAGACTAATGGCATGAGCATAATTTGGCGTGAATGCCTTAGACATAAATTTTTGAATTGGAATTGATGTTAAAACATAACATGGTTGCTAAAAAACCTAAGTTCATTCCTCTTGATGGTCCAATATGTGTAGGGTGCATTCTTGGCAAGCATCATCAAAATGTTTTTGAGACATGGAAAGCTTGGAGAACAAATAATTCACTTCAACTTGTCCATAGTGACCTATGTTGATTAAACCATCAAGAACCGTTGCAAGGTATGTCTTGATCTTCATTCATGATTTTTCCGAGTATACTTGGGCATGTTTCTTGAAGAATAAGAGTCATGTATTTGAAAATTTCAAGGAATTTAATGCATTCATAGAAAAATAGTGAGATTGACTTATGAAATGTTTAGATTAAACAATGTACAAGAATATGTATGCAAGGATTTTGAAAGATACTTGTCACAAAATGAGATCTCTTGGATAGGATCTATCCTTACACACCTCAACAAAATGGCATTTGTGAAATAAAAAATCATACTTCAGTAGAAATGGCGCATTGTTTGCTTTAGGCCAAAGGTCTCTGGACTAAGTTTTGGGAAGAAGCTATCTATCTACCATTTAAACTAATTGTTAAATTTGATTTTGACTAAGTTTGTATGGGATGCAACTCCAATCGAGAAGTGGAGTGGGAGAAATCTCTTTTTCAAACATCTTAGAACATTTGGATGCATAACATGGGCCCACATTCCAAATGATATAAGGAAGAAACTATATAGGAAGATGTTGATGTTTTACTTATACAACTAGCAATTACAGTTCTTCTTTATTATTACAATCATTTAGCACATTAGTTGTATAAATAAGATCACTGAAAGAGAGACAATCACATAAACAATAGTGACACACAAATTATCCTGGGAAACCTTCACGGGGAAGAAAACCCAACAAAAACTTCTTCAATATAGATAGAACAAAAAAAAAGCAGAAGATCCTCCTCTACTCCTTCACTAGGAAAGATTAGTGCACCACTTAACCTAGAGATACCAAGAGATAGACCAAAACCCTCCTTGAGTCACCCCCAGTTGCAACAACTACTCTGCCAAGACTTGCACATTTTTTCGTCTTGTTGCAGAGCACATGAGTGTGTATGTAAATAAAGCATTGGCCTCCCTTATAAATAGTGGTCTGGCCAACCTAAAATTAGGTCTGGGTCGACCTGTCACTTTACCCTCTTAATTTACGTTTAAGTTGTCAAGGCACAATAGGGCCTAATTAAAAAATATAATATAACAATATTATTCAACACTCCTTAGGTAGAATATTCTTCGAAGTTACAATATTTCAACACTCCTTCTTAACAAGAAGGGTATTCTACTAACAACATCAATACCAATTGACTGGACTCAATACAACATCAAGAGGAGGAGACATCGTCATCAACATCTGGAACATTGTCTGTCATATCTATAAATCATCGGATTTTTTTTTTCTCATCATCAACATCAGTAGAAACCGAGCAACGTCATCATCTATAACGTGGAGCTGGAGTAACATCATCATCAACAACAACATGAAGTTGGAACATCAACATCAACAACATGAAGCTGGAACAACAACATCAATGGAAACAGAATGAGACAGGAGCAACATCATCAACAACAACAACAATGGGCACTCTGACAGACCGTCCATCTGGACCTTATGAGATCTATCCAGGGATAATAAAATCCCCTAGGATATAAATCCTAACGAGTTGCCACACTATTGATCACAACAAGTATATACATACATAGGCACTCTGACAGACCGACCATCCAGAGCTTAGGGGATCTGTCCAGGGATGATCAATCCCCTAGGATATAAACCCTATCGAGTTGCCCTATTGGTGGTCAGGATACCATAGTATCATCAACGCCACTCCCCCTTTCGAGGGAAGTCCTTTCAGACAATACCAATCTTGTCTCGGAAGTACTCAAACTTCAAACGAGGCAGAGGCTTAGTCAACATATTTGCTACCTACTCATCTATGCCAACATATTGGACCTTCACAACTCCCTTCTATACCATATCATGAATGTAGTGGTACCGGATCTCAATGTGCTTCACCTTATCATGGAACACTAGGTTCTCTGTTATCTTTATGCAACTCTAGTTATCACAAAAGATCGCGATAACATCCATCTCTAGGTCAAAATATCCATGTCAACAACTTCTGAAGCCATATGGCTTCACAATTGGTGGAGCATGCTGCTACGTAGTCCTCTTTTGCCGTACTAAGAGCAATAATGGATTGCTTCATGCTTTGCCACAAAGTCATGGCTGACCCCAAACTGAAACAACATCCTGAAGTGATTTTTCTATCTGAAGCCCTTCTAGCCCAATCTGAATCAATATAGCCATACATTCTGAAGTCAGAATCTCTAGTATAACAAATGCCATAGTCCAACGTACCCTTAAGGTATCTGATCACATTCTTTGCAGCTACAAGGTGAACACGTCTGGGCTCCACCAGATACTAACTCAAGGTGTTCACAACAAAGCATATATCTAGTCTGGTATTCATCAGATAGATCAAGGAACCAATCGTCTATTTGTATAGGGTAGCATCAACTATTTCTGACGAAGTATCGACCAATAACTTCAGATTTGTCTCCATAGAAGTGGACATGGTTCTACAGTCCATCATGTCGAATCTCTTCAAAATTTTCATAACATACTTTCATTGACTAAGTAAAATATCTTTTGGGCTCTGCCATACTTCAAGACCTAAGAAATAGTGCATTGGGCCTAGGTCATTTCAAATTCAGTGGCAAGATTTTTCTTACAATCTGTGATGAGATTTTCTTCATTTGTCAAGAATAAGTCATTCACATATAGCAGCAATATAACTGGTCCATCATTCTGAATCTTGAAGTAAAGGTTGGGATCAAATTTACTCTTGGTAAAGCCAAATCTCATCAGAAAACTATCATCCATACCAATCTCTTGGAGCTTGCTTCAACTTGTAGACATGAGTCTTCCTGTCCTGTACTTCAAAACCAAATTTTCACATCACATTGTACCAACTTGGTACACTTGCTCAGTTGCAACTCAATCTGCATAATCATGTGTTGGTTCTATGTGCTTTCTGCAAAGCACTATTTGTCTCACTGCCTGAGAGTATGTCCTCTACTTTTTCTGCAATTGTTCCTTCTGGAACCGGGACTTTGCACCTATAGCTATTACTTCTGAAGCTGAGAATGATCGCTCTATTCTCAATGTAGTTGTCGAACTCTGAGAGTAGCTCCTCTATTCTATCATGGCAACAACTTCATCTAAAACTGAGAGTGGCTGATACTGAAGGTATATTTTCTTCTTCCATGGAGGAAACTCAATCTCAAATACAGGGACTGCTCCCTCTGAATCTCATACTGTATCAGAATCATGGTTGTTCTGACTGTCTTCACGAACACTGGAACTATTTCTTCAATTACTTGAGCAAGTGTCTCGTCATAGTCTTCTCCCTTTTGTTGGGAGAATCCTCTGGTGTAATTTCCCCCACCTCTTGATAAAGAGGGTGTGAGAGACTTAGTAGTCTAGTTGTCCCCAATAGACTATAGTCTCATGAATTAGGGGGACCAAGAAACCCCAGAGCACTTACCTAAGCACAATGTTATAATTTTAAGTTGACTTTGGGAGAAAAGGTAAAATGAAGAAAGGAAAAGAGCATGTGTGGAAAAGCAAGGATTTAACCCCAGGAAGTGGTTAACTAACTCAACATAGAATTAGAGCAGGGTATAAAAGAAAAGGAGGGCACATCTCTCACACATTCTAGATTATTATCACTTTTTTCATCTTGGGCTCTTGAACACAAAGACATTTTGAGGGTTTTGGGATAACAAACCCTAGAGATCAGCTCGGTGGTGAAAGATCCCACCTATCCTGATCCAAGCTTGGTCATGGAGGTGAAATATTCCTCCCCCACCATTCTATAGCAGGTACATATCACATTCATCATCACAAGAAGAGGAAATGCACATCTTCAAGGGGTTTCCAGCAGGAGGGCACACCATTTGAAGGAGATCTATTCAATCTAGGAAGAGGACAAGGCTTTGGGACCTAATAACTTTTGGGTTTTTATTGTAGGGCCTAGGGCACCCTTTCTAGCCCATTTTGGAGGAGGTTTCTCTATTATATGATTTATTGGAGCTTGGCAAGAGTTGGAGAGAAGGAGGGCACACTGTAGAAAGAGGATCCACCCATCTGAGGGGCCAGATCTTCCTCAATCAACTTGAAACTCTTCTAGGGGGTTTGTCTTTCCCCGATCTACTATTCTAGCAATTTTGGTGGAATTTGGAGGTCTCTAGGATGGACACCGAAATATTGGGTAGCTACATCCAACCAGGAGGGTGCAACTCAACCAGGAGGATTGGATCTATCTCTTGAAGGGAAAGAAACTAATGTTGTCCCTTTCTCTAGTTTATTGTGGTGCCTTTGGAGGCTATTCTCTGCAGTTTTGGAGTTTGTGGGAGAAATTATTATTCCATCTTGGTTATTCTTCTTATATTATTCCATATCTTCAGATATATTGTATTAATATCAATCTACTATCTAAATAATGGTCAGATCTGAAGTGTTGGCTCTATATTGATCTTCATTGCTTGTATCTTGTCATTTTCTTGTGTTATATGCTCAGATCTATATCTCTATGCTATAAAATCTAAGAAATAATCCCTCAATGTGCAAATTAATGAGACAAACCTGCATAATACACTCAAACAATAACAAAAAGTTAAGAAACCCTTGGTTCCGGACAAAAAATTGGCTTGGGAACATTACATCTTGACACAAATCATGATTTTTACATCTCTATATTGCTATCTGCATCATTCATGATATGTTAGATCAATCTTGGAAGTCACCACTCACTTCCCTTATGGTCTTAAGGCAAAATCCATATCCCAGTCCTTTTGTCTGGCTTCCTCCTCTGTCATTGAAACAAGGGAATCTTCTTAGGAGATTTCATGTCTCCTAGAGGTCTCTAAAGCTACAATCTAGTCTTCTCAACTCATGGCATACGAGATGTTCTGTATCTAGCAAAAGTAACTTCTTCTTCTTCTTCTTCTTCTTCTTCTTCTTTGGTACATGGATGTATACGACCATATATACAACTTGGATAGTCTACTCAATGTCTCATCTAATATTTTTCCTCCTACAACCATCACTATAACTCCCTCAGGGTTATCCCCTGTGACCTGCCCGGAGCAAGAACAACAAGGGAGAAACAATAGACAAGAATAATATTGTTTATAGTAATAATAGAAAATAATAGCGAGAACAATCGTCACAGTAAATCCTTCAGATATATCACTTGTGACATGCCAGAAACAAGGGTCAAAAGTAAGAAATACAATAATAATAAATGAGAGCAACACTCCTGGAAATAAAATAAGAAGTTTCTCCTAGAGGAGATGTTAGTTATATCTGGTAAATGATTACAATAAACATTTATCTCAATAATGCTCACATGCTACCAAGTATAAAACTTTTCAAATATTTTTATCACAACTATAGTGTTTACTTGTAATGAGACAGTTATCAAACTTGACATGTGCAAATTTGAATCTTATCAACTTAATCAATCAAACCTGGAACCTGGAGTCTTGTCCTCAAGAATGAGTGTTCTTGTTTTTCTTCCGAGTCTCCTTCACTCAAGATGACAAGTATTTTCTTCAACTTGTCCTATGTACTAAGACAATATGCTATCTTGACAGAAATCTGAGTTATAGAATAAACTCTATAATCTCAACCTTAATCAATCTAATACTTTTGACTTTAATTTTGACCAATGGTTAGTATGATAGTCATAACTTCAACAAATCAAAATACGACGTAGATGTTCATAATATCACAATAATTCCAAAACAAGTAGATGCATATCAAAGTAATCAAACCCGGGGTGCATAGTTCCTCTGAATGTGTTGGATCTGAGATTCTCCTGGATCTATGATTGTTTCTTAGACAAAAGATCATTTTTCCTACAAGTACCCTTTAAAATAATGATATAGTTTAAACATATGTAAGTACATACCTATGACAACATCGATAGGTAGTGGCACCATCCGGCAGTAGCGGCATGCAATAACGAACCTTTAAAACTTCAAAGGTGCTGCAATTTGTAATCTAAAGGTAGTTGGAGATTTGCTAGGGTAAGGCGTACTAGGACAATAAAAATCAGCCTCAACACTTCACAAAAAATTCACTGCAACTGGTATTGTAACTAGTGTTGGCACTGCAATTGGTGTTGCAACTGGCATGAAGGGAATGACACAAAGGAACTGGCACATCAACTACAACTGATATTGCAACTGCAACTACAAATTAGGGTTTTATGAGGAAACCCTATTTTTTCAAACTTCATATTTTAGAGTTCTGATCTAGGGACTAGATGCGCCCTCCTAGGGTGATCTCCTAGATGTGGTTACTTCCTCCAACGTCCTCCTTAAACAGTGAAAACATCACACTTAGGGTTTATGCAGAAACCCTAATTTTGCAGCAACTTCAATACTGAAACTGAATCTTGGAGAGGGTGCGTTGAAGCTAACTGCTTCTTATAAACTGTGAGTTGGTGTCTTTCAAGCCTGCTCTTATACCATGTTGATGTTTTACTTATACAACTAGAAATTATAATTCTTCTTTATTATTACAATCATTTAGAACATTAGATGTATAAATAAGATCACTGAAAGAGAGGCAATCATAGAAAAAATAGAGACACACAGATTATCCTGGGAAACCCTAATGGGGGAGAAAACACAACAAAAACTTCCTCAATATAGATAGACCAAAAAAAAAGCAAAAGATCCTCCTCTACTCCTTAACTAGAAAAGAGTAGTGCACCACTTAACCAAGAGATACCAAGAGATATACCTGTTATAGCGCAAGTTTTAGGTTGGGCGAAGCCCGTCCGAACCACGAAACAAATGCTACAACTTTGGGAATCCTACACCCAATGTCACCTCGATGTAGGTCTCATACTTCAAGGGTGACTAGGCAACTCTAGGGAGGCGATCTCGGTGACCCTAGGGGGATTTAGATGGAGATGGAGATAGATGAGAGTGAAGCCCCTATAGGTTGAGTCTAAATGCAATGAAGGGTAGGGAGAGATGCCTTGTAAGTAAAGTAAAGGATGCCCCAGAAGTATAATGCTTTTTTGGATGATTGTACCTGCCCGAGACACAAGAAAACAAACCTTGCAACACTATATATTAGTTGGATCATAAAGTTAAGCTTGTTGTCCCTAATTTGCAGCAATATATGGCAGTATATATCAGCAAGAAAAAGATACTCTAAGCTTCTCAATATGTGCTCAAGATGAGGTAGAAAATGCAAGAGAAAGATTAGCAATTGACTAGCTAAACTCAAGATGAAGAACCAATACTCTTAGCACAAAGATAACGTTGTTGTAAACACTTGTCTGCAACAAATTAAATCATCCTTATGGCTGTAACATTCAATGTATTACAAAAATAAAATTAGCCACTAAACTCCCCTCAAACTTTGCCAAAAAGTGCGCTAGGACGAGAGTAAATGTGCAAACTTTGATAAAAAATCAATGGTTAATAAGAGAGTTACTGGAGCAAGTATGTTAGGGTTTCTGCAGCCCTAATGGATGAATATGAAAATTTGTAACAACAGCAATAAGTATCCCTTATATGAGGATGCCCTAGTGGTTGTGAGGTGCCCAAGGCACAAGGGAAACAATCCACTTTGCAAGAAGTAAAAATGACCAAAATTTTCGTTTCCCAATGCAATATTTTATTTCTCCAATGCAACAAACTAATGACTAGTGTTTTTACTATTTGGTTAATGGAGTCACAAGGAGCTTAGAGAAGCTACTTCCTTGGGGGTGTAAGCCCTTTTACTTCCCAAGGAAAGTTTCTCTAAGCTAGGGTTTAAGCTAAGAGGGTGTATGCCCTTATACTTCTCTTAGCAAACCCTTAATAAATGAGATGAAGCAATAAAATGGTGAAGACTATGGTGGGGTCGTATGTCCTTATACTTCCCACCTATCTCCTAGCATAAACAATACTTGACTTGAATAAAATGATAGCAAGAGAGTAAAAAACCATGCCAAGATCAAGAAAGATGCTAAGACATTCCACCACAAGAGCTAGAGAATAACCTTCCAAGGCTAGCACATCACTTCTTCCATTAACCATTCACAACCATAACCATACACAAGTGCACAAGAGATAAAAGAGCTAAGGAGGCTGAAAATTTCAGACCAAATCCTCTCACAAGAAGAGAGTTATGATTCAAAATGAGATCTTATGATCTCTATTTATACAAAAATTAGCCAACATGGCTTGTCCACAAAATAAGGAGTAAAACAAAAGATTAGGGGTCAACAACCCTAATATTTCCCCCTTAACATAATAATATTAAACAATTCACTTAAAATTTCATCTTTTGCACAAATTAAACCCTAATCTAGGATGACGTCACCCCTTTAGGGGACATTTTTCCACTTTGAGGAGGTCGTTGGTGTTGTTGAAGCATGGGAGGGCCTCCTGAGACCATGTGTGAAGCATCTAAGTGATCTCATCATGGTGAAAACCCTATTCTCCTAAAAACATCCAAGTGCAAATGAGTGGCACCTCACCACCAAGCCCTAGCTCCCAATATCATGACGTCATGCTCAAAATTTGGATGTTTTTCCCCTCCTGGGAAAATTGTTTGGAAAGCAATGGGTGGGTTAGCTCATCCAAGTCATCATCAAGGCCGTCCAAGTCAACTCTCTCTCATCTGGCATGCGGGCCCTTGGAATCCAACTTGTGGGCTTGTAGCCCCATGGAAGCCCAAGCTAGGCTTGTTCTCCCAAAACTGTCCACCGGCTAGGTCCTGCAAAGACAAATGAACATGCCCTCCAAGGATCTCAAGTCATAACATCATGATAAGTGGATCCAATCAATAAATAATCCATCTAAGCATGTGCATCAAATATTACTATATCAAACAATTAACAACTCAAATACCTTATGCGACTTGTCAAGCTTAAGTATGGGAGGCTTGATGAGGTGTCCTATTAGGTAGATCTTTCCCTAGGTCAAGGAGAGCCTCCAAGAGGCCCCTCTCTAAGCCATGTAGAGTGTATGAGGTGGATAGGGTCAAGACTCAATGGGAACAGGGCTCATGACATACTAGGGGTCGTAGTGTCTCATTCATGGGTGCCTTTGTAGAGGGTGTGTGGTACCTTCGTCCGTAATGCACTTTTTCCAAGCCCATCATTTTCCTTTTATCTTTCTTTATTTATATTTTCTTTAGCACAAGGAGAGGTTGAAGGTCACTTCCCTGGCGTGGTGACCATATGGTGGCAACGTCACCCAAAAATTCCTAATGGAAATGAGAAGGTTGACTCATGATGAGACCCCCTTTCTCTCAACTATGCAACTAAGAGTCATCGCCCTGGTTTGGTGACCAGATAATGACAATGTCATACCATAAATATCCATGGACGTGATAGGTCAGCTCGTGATGAGACCTCCTATCCTTCAATCTACCTTTCAGGTATTTCTTTGTTATATTATGGGTCCCCTTTGATTCAAAGATAAGTCTTTTATTGATTTCTTGGGTGATCATTGGGCGAAGCATCTGGAAGGTTCATATATGGATTTTATCTTTTATCCAATACAAACTCCTCTGGGCCTTTAGCTCCTTCTTCCCATAGAATGAGGGACAACCACTTCTTGTGTCAATACACCCTAAAATCCTAAGAGATAAGGAAATGGAGGGGAAAAAAAGATGTAAAGTGGTAAGTATGGTCGGGAACGGTACGATGGCTCATTAAGGGAGTTCCCAATGGCAAACCCATTCACAAAGAGGACCACTTACTAGGGCACAATGTCAACCACCAAGGTGAAGTAGAGAAAAAGGCATAATGTCCAAGCACATATCAGGAAATCTAGAGCAATCTAAGGTACAACATAATCAAATGGCTTAAATATTGAAATGATGCTCACCATAATACTGACTTGTACCTCATGGAGCAAGGCCCACTATCTTTTAGAAGCCAACTGGTGTGGTGGATGCCATCTGTAAACCTGTGACCATCTGTGGTGGTGAGTGGGTTTTCCATCTGTGCAAAGGGTATTGCTGGTCATGTAGTCTCTCAGCACTCCATATCTGCAACCCGAGGGCCTCGAAACATCATCTCCTTAGTTATCCACAAAATAGGGATAACATCTGGCTCCTACTTGGGAACATGTGCTCGTCGTAGAGTGCATGAGAACCACATCATCTCCTAGTAGACATGTGCTTGCAAGTAAACATCAAACTGTCAAGTGTAGGATGGCCTACTCATCCTTGTTCTCATATGTTCATATAAAAACCCACTAAACTAGAAAATAAAATTTTGACATTTTTTTTTAATAAATCCTAAGATAAGCATGAAATCAATATGGAAGTAGAGATAAATGAAAAGGAAATGCATCTAAACTAGTATGAGCAATCAAGATGAAAATCCAAGGAAAACAAGGTGACTTACCTACTTACCTGGGGCCTTTGGGCCCTAAAGATCATGTGTTGTATGATTACCAGGTGAAGTCATACAACCAATGCAACCATTTGATAATCTCATCAACGTATCTCCCCATGTGCTTAATCATGTAATACAAAAAAGATAAGTTAAGCACATAATGATCCTGAATATAAACATATATATAATTTATCATGAAATAAAACTCATGAAGATGGGTGGTAGGGAGGAAATACTTCTGGAAAGAGAAACCATCAACCCGATCGTCTTGCCTAAAAGTGTAGCCACAAGACTGATCAATCCATCTCTAAAGGGGGCTACTACATGTAAACGAAGGCTCATCTTCATCTGCGCACAAAGACTCACTACTTGTCTAGGACCGACATGAAATGAGAAATCAGAAGAATATTGCATGGTCTCTTGGAGAAGATGGTAAGAGGTAAGGAACGGTCTCATGTGTATAAAAACATTTCCTCTTCCCCTGTGAATATCCATGGAAATATCCAATATGGAAATAATTTCTCTTTGGAGAATGAACCTCTGACTGCTCTGAAGTGGCCACGTCATGGTATTCCTCAAAATCTGAGCACAACGGTTGGAAGTCCTCATAAAACAAATCTACATCCTCAAAAGGGTATGCACCAAAGGATGACTGAATATCACTCTGAGTATGTTGTGACAATTCATCCTTGAAGGGGCGAAACAAATCTATAACCATATCATCACCAGGCCGCCAAACATATGAATCGTATATGTATGAGGACCACTCCTTTGATGATGAAAACTCAACCTCCTCTGCTTGAGAGCTATCCTCAATGTAAAAAATGAGATCTCTATCAATATTGAAGCAACTCACATCCCATCTACGTCTCCCAACCTATATGAAATCATCAATGTGTAGATCGACTATGTCAGAGGAGTCTTGCACAAGATCATTTGTATCATCGAGGCTAATCGTTTCTTCATCTTCATCTTCATGTGTAGGAGGAAGACAAGTTTGAAAGGCCTCATCCTCATCAAGCAGGAGAAAAGAAAATGATGCCTCAACATGTTGCGCTTCATCAAGATTCTTTTTTCTTTTCATGGGCATGCTCCTCCAACGCCTCTTCATCACACAAGGCTTGATTCTTAATGCAAAGTGTTYCGTGTTCCCTTTTTTAGAAAGTTTTGTTGAATTCAAGGGTTCCTCTAAAAACTCTTCACTTCCAAAGTCACAGAATAAGGCATCATCGAGATCTTCAAAAGGATTATCACTTATCATGTTCTCTTCTTGATGTGCGGGAGGAACAAATGCCCTGATGTCTTCATCAAATAGAAGGGTAGATATGAGCACTTCTTCTTCATCAAATGTCTCGTCCGGATTTTATTCATCAGGATCTTCTTCAAGCTTGTTTTCATGAGTATGTTCTTCGAGCACTTCTTCATATATTGTCTCATCATTGATCAGAAAACCTTCTTTGCAGAGAATGTGTTTGAGGTCTTGGAAAGAATCATCCAAACTCTGAGTAGTTGGACGATAATGCCTGAGAAATTCTTCAATGATTTTTTTAGAAGAAGGGATACTCTTCGGATCACATAAGTGTGCGAGCCAATCCTTTTGACTTGATTCCAATGAAGATACACAAATTTTCATTAGCACATTTTCATGTAGCACATCTAGGCTTGAAACATACTTCATATAATTAGCCACATGGGTGACTGCTAGAGTTGGATCACTGTCAAATTTGGGGAAATTTGCTCTCCACTCTGTTGGAAAATGATTTGGATAGCGAGGGACATTGGAAACATCAAGAGAAGGATACACATTATGGAATTCCCATGGTAATTCTCTTGAGGCTATGGCTCCATCACTTAGGGTAGAGCCTCAATGGAGTCCCTAGATAAGACTAATGCTCATCAAAGGATGGAAAGGGGGAAAAAGGTGGGTTCTGGGAAGGTGGAGTTGCCAGATGAGATTCAAAATGATCTCATCAATAAGGGTGGAAAGGGAACGTCCCTTGGGTTGAGTCGCCAGGTAAGCTAAGGGAAAGTCTTTGGGATAACTTACCAAAGCATCATTAGGGTATGAAGAAGATTCAAAATCTTCCCCGACAACGGTGCCAAAATGTTGTAGCGCAAGATTTAGGTTGGGAAAATCCTGACCCAACCACGAAACAAGTGCTACAACTTTTGGAATCGTACACCCAATGTCACCTCGATGTAGGTCCTGCACTTCAAGGGTGACTAGGTCACTCTAGGGAGGTGACCCTATGTCACTCTAAGGAGGTGACCCTAGGGGGATTGAGATGGAGATGGATATAGATGGAAGTGAAGCTCCTATAGGTCAAGTCTAAATGGAATGAAGGGTAGGAAGAGACGCCTTGTAAGTCAAGTAAAGGCTTCCCCACAAGTATAGTGTTTTTTCAGATGATTGTACCTGCCCGAGACACAAGAAAACACACCTTGCAATAGTATATGTTAGTTGGATCAGCAAGTTAAGATTGTTGTCCCTAATTTGCAGCAATAGATGACAGTATATATTAGCAATAAAAATATACTATAATTTGCTCAATATGTGCTCAAGATCAAGTAGAAAATGCAAGAGAAAGACTAGCAATTGACTAGCTAAACTCAAGATGAAGAACCAATACTCTTAGCACAAAGATAAGGTTGTTGTAAACACTTGTCTGGAACAAATTATATCATCCTTATGGCTGTAACATTCATTGTATTACAACATGAAAATCAGCTACTATAATCCCCTCAAACTTTGCGAAAAAGTGTGTTAGGACAAGGAGAGTAAATGTGCAAACTTTGAGCAAAAACCAATGGTTGATAAGAGAGTTATTAGAGCAAGTATGTTAGGGTTTCTGCATCCCTAATGGCTGAAGATGAAAATTTGTAACAGCAGCAATAACTAGCCTTTATATGAGGACACCCTAGTGGCTATGAGGTGCCCAAGGCACAAGGAAAACAATCCACTTTGCAAGAAGTAAAAATGATCGAAATTTACGTTTCCCAATGAAATATTTTATTTCTCCAATGCAACAAATTAATGACTAGTGCCTTTACTATTGGGTTAATGGAGTCACAAGGAGCTTAGAGAAGCTACCTTCTTGGGGGTGTAAGCCCTTTTACTTCCCAAGGCAAGTTTCTCTAAGCTAGGGTTTAAGCTAAGAGGGTGTATGCCCTTATACTTCTCTTAGCAAACCCTTAATCAATGAGATGAAGCAATAAAATGGTGAAGACTACGGTGGGGGTGTATGCCCTTATACTTCCCACCTAGCTCCTAACATAAACAATAGTTGACTTGAATAAAATGATAGCAAGAGCGTAAAAAAACATACCGAGATCAAGAAAGATGCTAAGACAATCCACCACAAGAGCTATAGAATAACCTTCCAAGGCTAGTGCATCACTTCTTCCATTAACCATTCACATCCATAGCCATACACAAGTTCACAAGAGTTAAAGAGGCCAAAAATTTCAAACCAAATCCTCTCACAAGAGGAGAGTTATGACTCAAAATGAGATCTTATGATCTCTATTTATACAAAAATTAGCCAACATGGCTTGTCCACAAAATAAGGAGTAAAACACAAGATTAGGGGTCAACAATCCTAATCTTTCCCCCCTAACACAATAATATTAAAAAATTCACTTAAAATTTCATCTTTTGCACAAATTAAACCCTAATCTAGGATGACGTCACCCCTTTAGGGGACGTTTTGCCACTTTGAGGAGGTTGTTGGTGTTGGAGAAGCATGGAAGGGCCTCCCGAGACCATGTCTCAAGCATCTAAGTGATCTTATCATGGTGAAAACCCTCTTCTCCTCAAAACATCCAAGTGAAAATGAGTGTCACCTCACCACCAATCCCCAGCCCCCAAAATCATGATGTCATGCTCAAAAGTGGGACATTTTTCCCCTCCTGAGAAAATCATTTGGCAAGCAATGGATGGGATAGGTCATCCAAGTCATCATCAAGGTCATCCAAGTCAACTCTCTCTCATCTGCCATGTAGGCCCCTTGCATCCAACTTGTGGGATTGTATCCCCATGGAAGCGCAATCTAGGCTTGTTCTCCCAAAATTGTCCACCAGCTAGGTCCTGCAAAGACATATGAACACACCCTCCAAGGATATCAAGTCATAACATCATGATAAGTGTATCCAATCAATAAATAATCCATCTAAGCATGTGCATCAAATATTACTATATCAAACAATTAACAACTCAAAGACATTATGCGACTTGTCAAGCTTAACTATGGGAGGGTTGATGAGGTGTCCTATTGGGTAGATCTTTCCCTAGGTCAAGGAGAGCCTCCAAGAGGTTTCTCTCTAAGCCATGCAGAGTGTATGAGGTGTATGGGGTCAATACTCAATGGGCAAAGGGATCATGACATACTAGGGGTCTTAGTGTCTCATTCATGGGTGCCTTTGTAGAGGGTGTGTGGTACCTTCGTCCGCAATGCAATTTTTCCAAGCCCACCATTTTTGTTTTATCTTTATTTCTTTATATTTTCTTTAGCACAAGCAGAGGTTGAAGGTCACTGCCCTAACATGGTGACCAGATGGTGGCAATGTCACCCACAAATGCCTAATGGAAATGAGAAGGTTGGCTCGTGATGAGACCCCTTTCTCTCAACCATGCAATTGAGAGTCATTGCCCTGGTTTGGTGACCAGATAATGACAATGTCATACCACTAGATATCCATGGACATGATAGGTCAGCTCATGATGAGACCTCCTATCCTTCAATCTACCTTTCATGCATTTCTTTGTTATATTATGGGTCCCCTTTTATTCAAAGATAAGTGTTTTCTTTCTTTCTTGGGTGATCCCTGGGCGAAGCATCTGAAAGGTTCATATATGGATTTTATCTTTTACCCAACACCGATCCCTCTGGGCCTTTAGCCCCTTCTTCCCATAGAATGAGGGACAACCCCTTCTTGGGTCAATACACCCTAAAATCCCAAGAGAAAGGGAAATGGAGGGGAAAAAATGATGGAAAGTGGTAAGTATGGTCAGGAACGGTACGATGGCTCATTAAGGGAGTTCCTAGTAGAAAACCCATTCCCAAAGAAGACCACTTACTAGGGGACAATTTCAACCACCAAGGTGAAGCAGGGAAAAAGGCATAATGTCCAAGTACATATCATGAAATCTAGAGCAATCTAAGATACAACGTACTCAAATGGCTTAAATATTGAAATGATTCTCACCATAATATTGACTTGTACCTCATGGAGCAAGGCCCACTGCCTTATGGAATCCAAATATTGTGGTGGATGTCATCTGTAAACCTCTTACCATCTGTGGTGGTGAGTGGATTTTCCATCTGTGCAAAGCGTACTACTACTCATGTAGTCTCTCGACACTCCATATCTGCAACTTGAGGGCCTTGAGACATCATCTCCTTAGTTATCCACAAAATGGGGATAACAAGACCAAAACCATCATTAACGTCACCCCCAGTTGCAACAGCTACTCCTCCAACACTTGTGCACGTTTTCCTCTTGTTGCAGAGCACATGAGTGTGTATGTAAAGGAGGCATTGGCCTCCCTTATAAATAGTGGTATGGCTAGCCTAAAATTAGGTATGGGCCGACCTGTCACTTTACCCTCTTAATTTACATTTAAGTTGTCAAGTCTCAATAGGGTAGACTTTTACAAAGGCACAATAGGGCCTAATTAACAAATATAATATAACAATATTATTCAACACTTCTTCTTAGATAGAATATTCTTCGAAGTTACAATATTTCAACAGAAGAGTCATGCTTGTATCATGATGGGATACTCTGAAGAGTCAAAGTCCTACAAGTTGTTTAACACCATCAAACATTAGATTATTTGTAGAAGAGATATTGTCTTTGATGAGAAGACCACAAGTGTCACTCTGTTGAATTCTTCTTCTGGTTCACTGAGCAATGACCCTTTGGAAATTTTGTAGAATTCTAGATTTACTAACTATTTCGTAGGACTATTAACTTCTTTACATGAAGCAATATTCATCAACCTTCTACAGTAGAATAAACCACAAGTTTTGGAACCCCTGTTCATTCTAATGGTGATCTTGGTATAGGAACTCCTTCGATAAAGGGGGTTTGTCTTCGCATATGGAGACCAAGAATATAATTGACGTTGTCAGAGCTTATGCAAGAGATATCAATGACTAAAGAAATACTAGAATTTAGTAACAATTTGGTCATGTTGCTCCAATTGAGTATTGTTGGGATGTTTTAAGGCCGCGATTGATGCATGCCTATTGTTGGATTAACAAAGTTGTTTTGGACTTAGCTCTACGTTTAACTTGTTGTAGCTTAAGATGAAGTTATGAGAATACCTTAAATGAAGAGGTGTACTCTTATTGTAGTAGGTGCATTCTGGCCAAGCTCAGACCTTGTGGCTAAGGAAAGGAAGTGCCACATGACCTTAGGTGTCGAAATAGACTTGGGTGGAACTCAAATTTATAAAGAAAAAATTGGGTAGACTGTAGGTCCATGGAAATATCCAACTAAAAGGCTTTGCTTAGGCTTGGGTTCAAGGCTTGGTTACTGCTTTGGTACCATAGGGAAATAATAGTTCCATCAAAAAGTTTAAGTGACTATGCTTCTATTGCCAACAATAGATTAGTCTCTTCTATGTTAAGATAACAATGCACAATATTTGGACACGTTTTCAAACAAAATGAACAATGCTACCAACTTACTATGTTTGTTTGGATAATTGAGAACTCAACTCAATGAACCAATACAAGGAAATACTCATCGACATGTTTATATTCTTTCAAGTAATGGTAGTGCCATGAATACATCTTACTTCAATAAATAGAATTGAACACACAATCCCATCACAATGGAATGTCATATCTCATACCAAACTATCTTGTATCTATACTCAAATTCCTTCAACTTAAATACCAATTCAACCAAACATATATGAGTTTCCCACTAAACAAATCACATATATGAAATGACTATGTATTAATACATGTGAGAAAAGACTTTTATTATGTAAACCATGTTTGAAATAAAACTTAGCTCAATGGAGTGGATTCATGTGCTTTCAATGGTCTACTTCACATAGAAACGTGCTTGTGACTCTTTAATTATTCTTTCTATTGTAAAACAATGATAATGTCCAAGCTATGGTTCTCCCTATGGTCTCATTCCCACAATCACCTTACAAGAAAATCTAATGCAAAATTATATATATGTGGCCCCAACACTTAATAAAAAGGTGAAACCATCCATAAGAGTGCCAATCCCATAAACATCATAAGTTGCCCACTCCTATTAACATTTCTATGAGATGAAAGTTAAATAATCATGTGAGAATTGGTTTGATCAAAAAGTGGTGAATGAGGCAAATACACCTTGATGCCAATGCATTAAGGGAACAACAATTAAATCAAAATTCAAGTTTTAAGTATGTGGCAAGAATTTAACATTTCAATATAAAAGACAAAACATCAATTACATCCACTCATACACTTGTAGAGGAAGGGTGACCCTTAGGAAGGAAGAGGCCACTAGTGCATTGTGTATAGACTTACGATCGACATGTGGAGAGGTTGTTGGGCTGAGTTTGGCCTCTTGGATGTCTAGAGGAAGTAATAGATCCTATAGAAACAAGATGATGGCTTATAGTAGCCATGGAAAACAACCAAGAATTTTTTTTCAATAAGAGTAGAGCTCTTACACCATTAAAAATTACTATTCAACTATTAACACACAATAGCTTCCATTAAAAACATTGGAAACAATTAAAAATGAAGAAGGACAATATATCTAACATATATAAGAGATTCTCACTTCACATAACAACAATCACATAGTGGACATAGTGCTTTCACGAGGAAACCCAAACGAAAAATAATGCAACATCCAATGGTTTGGTTTTTTCAATTAGATTTTAACAATCAAATTTACAATGTAGTCATAAGACTTTCTATGCACCCTTCTCTCTATGGTCGGCCAACCATTAGCCAAAAGCCATTTAAGAGTAAAATTACAAGAAGAAATAGGAAGATAGATTAGGTAATGGGAAGGACAACAGAAGCAACTGACTAATTACCAACTATTTCATAGCATTAAATTTCATCCATTAACACGACAGAGAAGCAACAGAGATTCATGGACTTACTAGGCAGATTCCAGGGATCATAGCGATACAAATCAAGCATTGGTATGAAGTTCAATGATCTGGATTTATGTAGGAACACAACGAAATACAGAGATACACATAAACACAGAGATGCAGTGGAAATAAGACTTCATTTCATTAATAAAAAATGACTGAAATATGCTTACAGACAGAATGGAAATAAACTAGCTAAGGCGCTGGTAGCTTATCTCTGAGAAGAGATGTGGCCGCTACTCGCATCTGTGAGAAGATGATTACAATGAGGCTCTGAAGGCCCTTTTACAATAAATGGGAATGCCAAAAGTCCTATACATCCAAAAACCTAACCCTGGGAGATGAAGCGCCAAAAGTCATGTGGGCCCTGTTTGGGTAAGTTGGTGCATCAACTTCCCGGGGTAGTAACTTTTGCATACGATCTCCGTTTTAGGCGTATGATAGCTCGTTGGAAAGATCTATCCGAGGCCTACAACTCTCAAGACAAAATAGCATTGTTAGATGTTTACATTGCGATAGAATACCCAAAAAAAAACATCATTTAGGGCCTCAAAATGGCCCCGGAAGTTCAGGACCCGAAAAAACTGCTAAAAATAGTAAACTGTGCGAAAACTGAAAAACTGAAAGAAGCA
>JASDQU010373398.1:57760-72448 GCA_032191745.1 Picea mariana | reverse complement strand
AGTAGAATGATGGAACCACTGTCAACCTGTCACTGTGATATATATCGTTGTAAACTTGTACCAATAAATCTAAACCATGTATCAACCATGCATCAACCTGTACCTCAACTTGTAATCAACCTGTACCATAAACAAGTGCATCAACCATGCACCAACCTGTACCAAATAACTTGTAATAAACCTATAACATAAAAAAGTGCATCCAACCATGTACCAAGTATGTACCAATCATGTGTCAACTAATCATCAACTATGACTCATCAATATGTACCAACATCATCAACTATACACCTCATTTATGTGCCAACTCATCAACTACTTGTCTCAACCATGTACTCAGCATGTACCTCAACCAAAAGCCCTCATCAATTTTATCATCCAAATCTGATTTGTAGCTCTGTAATAGACATGGTGTATATGATCACATTCCTACAAACCTTCCTTAACTTCAACAACAAGAGACTAGTATTTTCATCAAACTTTTCTTTAGTCTCACATGCCTAGTTTTGGATTAGTCAACAACCCTAACTTGAAGTAATCATAAATTTGTATTTGTAATGTATAAATATCTGAAACTGATACAAAATGTTCTTCAGTGTGTTTTATGTAATTCCTCTAGGTGTCACTACTTGGAACCTCTCAGAAAAGGAGTTATAGCAAAAATGGCATACCCTGTTGAATTCTAGCTTATTCTAGAGAGCGACCTTGTAGAGCGTGACCCGCATGTAATATTTGTTGAATTGATATTAAATTGTTACAAAAAATACTAAATACTATACCCTAACCAACAAATTTTGTTTCACTGAATTTGGATCTGTTATGAAGAATTTATGGCGTTTTTACCTGAAACACATGTTTTTGACTAGTTTCAGGACTAGCCACAAACCCTATTTTCGACATAGTGTAACTACAAAAATACAATGACCCACAAACTAAATTTTTTACCATAGATACTTGGATCTGTTTTCTCAATGTTGTAGAAATTTCACAGTCTGAATCATCATATAAAAAAATTTATAGCGAAAATGGTGAGATGACATGTAAATAACATACCTTAGAAAGCACCATCAAAAGAATTTATCCTTCCATGCATTTCGGCCTTATTTTCTTCACCTTCCCTCATAATTTTGGCTTAGATATCCTTGGTTACCTTAGACACCTATAGATATTCAATATTCTCAAGTGTGATTAAAATGAGAGAGCCTTGCCTCTTATTTATACTCTCCAAGTAGCTTCCTTAAAAACATCTTCTAGGTCACTTGGACCCACTTTCCTTATTTTAGGGTTAACCCACTTCTAATTTCTCCATTAAATTTATTATTGAAATTTATTTTGTATTCACTTTGAATTATAATACACTTGATACTTCACTTTAGTATTTACCTTTTAAAAACTCTTAAACCACTTTGACTACTTTGACCTTTTGGGGCTTCTAGATGACATATGAGGGTCCTCCAACTTTGTAAGGCCATAACTCTCAAACCGTGAGGAGTTATGTGACATTCCACATACCACCAGAAATGGAATGGCATGTACTATCCATATAGAATAGTATTATCTGAAAATATATCATAACTCATACTGTTATCCATCAAACAAACTTGGGTCCATTACCCAAACCTAGGGTCTCCAACCTCTCATGGCCATAACTCTCTAACCGTGAGGAGTTATGTGACGTTCTACATACCACCGAAAATGGAATGACAAGAAATATCCATCTAGGATAGTTTACCTGACAAATCCATTGTCCTTCATCTCATTATTCCACAACTAAGAATGGTTTCTCTTACTCCACAAAGCGTCTTCCAGTGAGGGCTTTCACCATAAGGGGACCACTTTGGAGTTCATCCATATTTAATTCTTATCAACCATGAAAAGACAATAATGGGTCATCTTTACATCAAACAATCTTGGTTCCATTACCCAAACCTTTGTGTTGCGGGGCTTTCTTTAAGGGTTGACATCAATGACAACCAACCTTAATCAATAGGGTGAACCACGTGAATCTGTGTGTTATGACGTGGTTKCATGTTATGTTGTTTAATGTTATTGCATAGTAATGATAATTCTTAACTAATATGATGAATTTGTTAGTCATATATGATGTTATAATGTTGTGCATAGACTTAATTTCTCACATGAATAAAAGGTGGAYAGGACATGAAGAACGTCTCACTTCCCTCATCACTGCAGAACATTGGTTCCTGCATCCCCTCTAGATGCCTCGGGTGCGATTTCACTTTCTCTATGTGTGATGTCGAAAGGGACAGCATCTAAGGGTTTTTTTGGTATTTGAATGATTAACCTCGGGTCTACCCCCTACGCACCAACAAATGGTTTTGTTGGTGGGACCAAGAACTGTAACTGAAGGGAATGTTTTGGAGATCGAATAGGGAAGAAATTGAATAATGGATAGAAAGGAAGCAGTGATAATTTTCTAGAGAACATAATAGAAACCATCAGTTCAATGATGATCAATGGCTACAAAGGTATGTTTTCACAAATCTGCATGAAATTTTCTTTGGTGAATTTCTGATTATTTTGAATGAATGGTTAGAAAGAATAGTGGAGAACATTGGGAGGTATAGAGCTTAAGCTCTAAGAAACTAGACCTTGAACTGATCAGAAAATTCAATACAGTAAGTGATAAGGTTTCTCGCATAGTATATTTCTAGTTGAATAGTATATTGGGGGGTTATATTACAGAGTTTGCAATAGATTGTACCCAGTCTTATAGTGTCATAGAGAGGGTTTTTTTTAAGGTTCCATGCAGAAGATACTTAAGAGTGTTGTCTACTTAGATCAATATGTTATTGTGCGATAAAAATGTCATGAAGATGGATTCTGACAGGTAGGCACCTTCATACACATAGGGGGATGACCGGAGAAAGGTATGAGAGTGGGAAGGATGAGAAAGGAGTAGAGGGACTGGGGATGTCAAGAGAGGATATTGAATTAGATGGAGAGATTGGGGTATTGAGTTGTGAGAAAAGGTTTAGATACAGTAAGAAGGAGAATGTGGCTGGAAAAGGATGTTGAAGTTTTACTTATACATATAGTAGTTATAGTTCTTCTTTATTATTATAATCATTTAGAACATTAGCTTCATAAATAAGATCATTGAAAGAGAGGAAATCATAGAAACAATAGAGACACACAGATTATCCTAGGAAACCCTCATGGGGGAGAAAACCCAGCAAAAACTTCCTCAATATATATAGACCAAAGACCGAACAAAATATCCTCCTCTACTCCTTCACTAGGAAGAGTAGCACACCACTTAACCAAGAAATACCAAGAGATAGACCAAAAACCATCCTTGATGTCACCCCCAGTTCTAGAAGCTTCTCCTCAAAGACTTGCGCACTGTAGACCTGAGTGTGTGTGTCCAAATGAGGCACTAGCCTCTCTTATAAATAGTGGTTTGGATAGCCTATGATTAGGTATGGTCCGACCTATCACTTTACCCTCTTAATTTTCAATTAACTGTCCAGGAACAATAGGTTTGACTTTTAATAAGGCACAATAGGGCCTAATTAAATATATTATAATAATAATATTCAACTCTCTCTCAGGTAGAATATTCTTCAAAGTTACAATATTTCAACACACCCCCTTAACAAGAAGGGTATTTTATTGACAACATTAATAACAACTGACTAGACTCAATACATCATCAAGAGGAGGGGACATCGTTAGCAACATCAAGAACATTTTCAGTCATATATATAGGTCATCGAAAGTTTTTCTCATCATCAACATCAGTAGAAACTGAACATCATCATCATCTGCAGCATGGAGCTGGAGTAACATCATCATCAATATCAGCATGAAGCTAGAACATCAACATCAATAGCATGAAGCTGGAAAAACAACATCAACATCACAGAGCTATATCAACATCATCAACAGCATGAAGTTGGAACATCAACATCAACAGCATGAAGCTGGAATAACATCATCAACAGCATGAAGATGGAACATCAACAGCACAAAGCTAGAATAACATCATCAACAGCATGAAGCTGGAACATCATCATCTATATGCAGAAATAGAATGATCCAAGTGCATCAACAACAATATATGTGGTAATCTGACAAACTGCCCTTACCGGACCTTCAAGATCTACCAAGGAATCATAAGATTCCATAGGATATAAAATCCTAACAAGATACCACGTGGTACTATGATAGACCATCCTTACCGGACCTTAGAGATCTTCCTAAGAATCATAACATTCCCTAGGATATAAAATCCTAACTAAGCTACCACTACTAACCACAGTTGCCATATACCCACATAGGTAATCTGACAAATTGTCCTTACCGGACCTTTGTGATCTTCTTAGGGATGATAAGTCCCCTAGGATATAAAATCCTAACTAAACTATATGTTGTTGGTTAGGATATCATAGTATCATCAACATCACTCCCCCTTTCGAGAGAGACCCTTTCAGACTACACCAAGCTTTTCTTGAAAGTACTCAACATTCACACGAGACAAAAGCTTAGTCAACACATATGAAACTAGCTCATCTATGCCAACATATTAGAGATTTACAGCTCCCTTCTGCACCATGTTATGAATGTAGTGATATCGGATCTCTATGTGCTTCTTCTTATCATGGAACATTGGGTTCTTTGTCATGGAATAGACATGCCAACAACTTCTAAAGTCATATGGCTTCACAACTGGAGGGGCATGTTGCAATGTACTCTGCTTCTACCGTAATAAGAGAAATATTGGATTGCTTCCTTCTTTTCCACGAAGTCATGGCTGACCCCAAACTGAAACAACATCTTGAAGTGATTTTTCTGTCTAAAGCATTTACAGCCCAATCTGAATCAATATAGCCATACAATCTGAAGTCACAATCTCCAGTATAACATAGACCATAATCCAACGTACCCTTAAGGTATCTCATCATATGATTTTCAGCTACAAGGTGAACACATATGGGCTCCACTAGATACTGACTCAAGGTTTTCACATAAAAGTATATATCTGGCCTAGTATTTGTCATATATATAGTATTAATACAACTAGCTCATCATTCATAACCTTGAATTAAAGATTAGACTCAAATTTACTCTTGGTAAATCCCAAGCTCGTCAGAAAACTATCAATCCTGCCATAACAAGCTCTTGGAGCTTGTTTTAGCTTGCAGACATGAGGCTTCTTTGTCTTGTACTTCGAAACAAAATTTTCACATCACATTGTACCAACCTGGTACACTTGCTCAACTGCAACTTAATCTGCAAAAAACATGTGCTAGCTCTATGTGATTTTTGCAAAGCATTATCTGTCTCACTGTAAGGTAGCTAGAGAGGTAGTAGGGGGGCCCAGAGGGCCCATAGTGATAATAGTGGAGGTCATTCAATGTAAGGTGGACTAAGTCCACTATATTATTAAATAAGGCCCACNCCAGGCCAATCTGAATCAATATAGCCATACAATCTGAAGTCACAATCTCTAGTATAACAAATGTCATAGTCCAACGTACCCTTAAGGTATCTCATCACATGCTTTGCAGCTACAAGGTGAGCACGTCTGGGCTCCACCAGATACTAACTCAAGGTGTTCACAACAAAGAATATATCTGGTCTGGTATTCGTCAGATACATCAAGGAACCAATCATCTATTTGTATAGGGTAACATCAACTATTTCTGACGAAGTATCAGCCAATAACTTCAGATTCGTCTCCATAGGAGTGGACATGGTTCTACAGTCCATCATGTCGAATCTGTTCAGAATTTTCATAACATACTTTCATTGACTAAGTAAAATATCTTTTGGGCTCTGCTATACTTCAAGACCTAAGAAATAGTGCATTGGGCCTAGGTCATCATTTCAAATTCAGCGGCAAGCTTCTTCTTACAATCTGTGATGGGATTTTCTCCATTTGTCAAGAATAAGTCATCCACATATAGCAGCAATATAATTGGTCCATCATTCTGAATCTTGAAGTAAAGGTTGGGATCAAATTTACTCTTGGTAAAGCCAAATCTCATCAGAAAACTATCATCCATACCAAGCTCTTGGAGCTTTCTTCAACTTGCAGACATGAGTCTTCTTGTCCTGTTCTTCAAAACCAAATTTTCACATCACATTGTACTAACCTGGTACACTTGCTCAGTTGCAACTCAATCTGCATAATCATGTGTTGGTTCTATGTGCTTTCTACAAAGCACTATTTGTCTCACTGCTTGAGAGTATGTCCTCTACTTTTTCTGCAATTGTTCCTTCTGGAACCGGGACTTTGCGCCTATAGCTACTATTTCGGAAGTTGAGAATGAATGCTCTATTCTCAATGTAGCTGCTGAACTCTGAGAGTAGCTCATCTATTCTATCATGGCAACAACTTCATCTAAAACTGAGAGTGGTTGATATTGAAGGTATCTTTTCTTCTTTCATGGAGGAAACTCAATCTCAAATACAGGGACTGCTCCCTCTGAATCTCATACTGTATCAGAATCATGGTTGTTCTGACTATCTTCACGAACACTGGAACTATTTCTTCAATTACTTGAGCAAGTGGCTCGTCATAGTCTTCTCCCTGTTGCTGGGAGAATCCTCTGGTGTAATTTCCCCCACCTCTTGATAAAGAGGGTGTGAGAGACTTAGTAGTCTAGTTGTCCCCACTAGACTATAGTCTCATGAATCAGGGGGACCAAGAAACCCCAGAGCACTTACCTAAGCACAATGTTATAATTTTAAGTTGACTTTGGGAGAAAAGGTAAAATGAAGAAAGGAAAAGAGCATGTGTGGAAAAGCAAGGATTTAACCCCAGGAAGTGGTTAACTAACTCAACAGAGAATTAGATCAGGGTATAAAAGGAAAGGAGGGCACATCTCTCACTCATTCTAGATTATTATCACTTTTTTCATCTTGGGCTCTTGAACACAAAGACGTTTTGAGGGTTTTGGGATAACAAACCCTAGAGATCAGCTCGGTGGTGAAAGATCCCACCTATCCTGATCCAAGATTGGTCACGGAGGTGAAATATTCCTCCCCCACCATTCTATAGAAGGTACATATCACATTCATCATCACAAGAAGAGGAAATTCATAGCTTCAGGGGGTTTCCAGTAGGAGGGCACACTATCTGAAGGAGATCTATTCGATCTAGGAAGAGGAGAAGGATTTGGGACCTAATAACTTTTGGGTTTTTATTGTAGGGCCTAGGGCACCCTTTCTAGCCCATTTTGGAGGAGGTTTCTCTGTTATATGATTTATTGGAGCTTGGAACAAGTTGGAGAGAAGGAGGGCACACTGTAGAAAAAGGATCCACCCATCTGAGGGGCCAGATCTTCCTTAATCAGCTTGAAACTCTGCTAGGGGGTTTGTCTTGCCCTGATCTACTGTTCTAGCAATTTTGGTGGAATTTGGAGGTCTCTAGGATGGACACCAAAATATTGGGTAGCTACAGCCAACCAGGAGGGCGCAACTCATCCAGGAGGATTGGATCTAGCTCTTGAAGGGAAATAAACTAATCTTGTCCATTTCTACAGTTTATTGTGGTGCCTTTGGAGGCTATTCTCTTCAGTTTTGGAGCTTGTGGGAGCAATTATTATTCCATCTTGGTTATTCTTATTATATTATTCCATATCTGCATATATATTGTATTAATATCACTCTACTATCTAAATAATGGTCAGATCTGAAGTGTTGGCTCTATATTGATCTTCATTGCTTGTATCTTGTCATTTTCTTGTGTTATATGCTCATATCTATATCTCTATGCTATAAAATCTAAGTAATAATCCCTCAATGTGCAAATTGATGAGACAAACCTGCATAATACACTGAAACAATAACAAAAAGTTAAGAAACCCTTGGTTCCGGACAAAAAATTGTCTTGGGAACATTACATCTAGACACAATTCATGATTTTTACATCTCTATACTGATATCTGCATCATTCTTGATATGTTAGGTCAATCTTGGAAGTCACCACTGACTTCCCTTCTGGTCTTACGAAAAAATCCATATCCCAATCCTTATGTATGGCTTCCTCCTCTGTCATTGAAATAAGGGAATCTTCTTAGGAGATTTCATGTCTCCTAGAGGTCTCTAAAGCTACAATTTAGTCTTCTCAACTCATGGCATACGAGATGTTTTGTATCTAGCAAAAGTAGCTTCTTCTTCTTCTTCTTCTTTGGTACATGGATGTATACGACCATATATACAACTTGGATAGTCTACTCCATGTATCATCTATATTTTTCCTCCTACAACCTTCACTATAACTCCCTCGGGGTTATCCCCTGTGACCTGCCCGGAGCAAGAACAACAAGGGAGAAACAATAGACAAGAATAATACTCTTTATAGTAATAATAGAAAATAATAGCGAGAACAATCGTCGTAGTAACTCCTTCAGATATATCACTTGTGACATGCCAGAAACAAGGGTCAAAAGTAAGAAATACAATAATAATAAATGAGAGCAACACTCCTGGAAACAAAACAAGTTTTTCCTAGAGGAGATGTTAGTTATATCTGGTAAATGATTACAATAAACATTTATCTCAATAATGCTCACATGCTACCAAGTATAAAACTTTTCAAANCAAAGATTTTTATCACAACTATAGTGTTTACTTGTAATGAGACAGTTATCAAACTTGACATGTGCAAATTTGAATCTTATCAACTTAATCAATCAAACCTGGAACCTGGAGTCTTGTCCTCAAGAATGAGTGTTATTTTTTTTTTCTTCCGAGTCTCCTTCACTCAGGATGACAAGTATTTTCTTCAACTTGTCCTCTGTACTAAGACAATATGCTATCTTGACAGAAATATGAGTTATAGAATAAACTCTATAATTTCAACCTTAATCAATCTAATACTTTTGACTTTAATTTTGACCAATTGTTAGTATGATAGTCATAACTTCAACATATCAAAATACGACGTAGATGTTCATAATTTCACAATAATTCCATAACAAGTAGATGCATATCAAAGTAATCAAACCTCGGGTGCATAGTTCCTCTGAATGTGTTGGATCTGAGATCCTCCTGGATCTATGATTGTTTCTTAGACAAAAGATAATTTCTCTTGCAAGTACCCTTTAAAATAATGATATAGTTTAAACATATGTAAGTACATACCTATGAAAACATCGGCAGGTAGTGGCACCATCCGATAGTAGCGGCAAGCAATAATGAACCTTTAAAATTTCAAAGGTGCTGCAATTTGTAATCTAAAGGTAGTTGGAGATTTTCTAGGGTAAGGCGCACTAGGACAATAAAAATCAATCTCAACACTTCACAAAAAATTCATTGCAACTGGTACTGTAACTGGTGTTGGCACTACAACTGGTGCTACAACTAATGAAGGAAATGACACAAAGGAACTGGCACAACAACTACAACTGATATTGCAACTGCAACTGCAAATTAGGGTTTTATGAGGAAACCCTATTTTTTCAAACTTCATATTTCAGAGTTCTAATCTAGGGACTAGATGCGCCCTCCTAGGGTGATCTCCTAGATGTGGTTACTTCCTCCAACATCCTCCTTAAACAGGGAAAACATCACACCTAGGGTTTATGCAGAAACCCTAATTTTGCAGCAACTTCAATACTGAAACTGAATCTTGGAGAGGGTGCGTTGAAGCTAACCACTTCTTATAAACTGTGAGTTGGTGTCTTTCAGGCCTGCTCTTATACCATGTTGATGTTTTACTTATACAACTAGCAATTATAATTCTTCTTTATTATTACAATCATTTAGCACATTAGATGTATAAATAAGATCACTGAAAGAGAGGCAATCACAGAAAAAATAGAGACACACAGATTATCTTGGGAAACCCTGATGGGGGAGAAAACCCAACAAAAACTTCCACAATATAGATAGACCAAAAAAAGAGCAAAAGATCCTCCTCTACTCCTTCGCTAGAAAAGAGTAGTGCACCACTTAACCAAGAGATACCAAGAGATAGACCTTTTATAGCGCAATTTTTAGGTTGGGCAAAGCCCGTCCGAACCACGAAACAAGTGCTACAACTTTGGGAATCCTACACCCAATGTCACCTCGATGTAAGTCTCGTACTTCAAGGGTGACTAGGTCAATCTAGGGAGGCGATCTCAGTGACCCTAGGGGGATTTAGATGGAGATGGAGATAGATGAGAGTGAATCCCCTATAGGTCGAGTCTAAATGGAATGAAGGGTAGGGAGAGACGCCATGTAAGTAAAGTAAAGGATGCCTCGAAAGTATAATGCTTTTTTAAATGATTGTACTTGCCTGAGACATAAGAAAACAAACCTTGCAACACTATATATTAGTTGGATCAGAAAGTTAATCTTGTTGTCCCTAATTTGAAGCAATAGATGGCAGTATATATCAGCAAGGAAAATATACTCTAAGCTTCTCAATATGTGCTCAATATCAGGTAGAAAATGCAAGAGAAAGACTAGCAATTGACTAGCTAAACTCAAGATGAAGAACCAATACTCTTAGCACAAAGATAAGGTTGTTGTAAACACTTGTCCGCAAAAAATTATATCAGCCTTATGGTTGTACCATTCAATGTATTACAAAAATTAGCCACTAAACTCCCCTCAAACTTTGCCAAAAAGTGCGCTAGGATGAGAGTAAATGTGCAAACTTTGATAAAAAATCAATGGTTAATAAGAGAGTTATTGGAGCGAGTATGTTAGGGTTTCTGCAGCCCTAATGGCTGAATATGCAAATTTGTAACAATAGAAATAAGTATCCCTTATATGAGGATGCCTTAGTGGTTGTGAGGTGCCCAAGGCACAAGGGAAACAATCCACTTTGCAAGAAGTAAAAATGACCAAAATTTTCGTTTCCCAATGCAATATTTTATTTCTCCAATGCAACAAACTAATGACTAGTGCCTTTACTATTTGGTTAATGGAGTCACAAGGAGCTTAGAGAAGCTACCTCCTTGGGGGTGTAAGCCCTTTTACTTCCCAAGACAAGTTTCTCTAATCTAGGGTTTAAGCTCATAGGGTGTATGCCCTTATACTTCTCTTAGCAAACCCTTAATCAATGAGATGAAGCAATAAAATGGTGAAGACTATGGTGGGGTTGTATGTCCTTATACTTCCCACCTATCTCCTAGCATAAACAATACTTGACTTGAATAAAATGATAGCAAGAGAGTAAAAAACCATGCCAAAATCAAGAAAGATGATAAGACATTCCACCACAAGAGCTAGAGAATAACCTTCCAAGGATAGCGCATCACTTCTTCCATTAACCATTCACAACCATAACCATACACAAGTGCACAAGAGCTAAAAGAGCTAAGGAGGCCGAAAATTTCAGACCAAATCCTCTCACAAGAGGAGAGTTATGATTCAAAATGAGATCTTATGATCTTTATTTATACAAAAATTAGCCAACATGGCTTGTCCACAAGATAAGGAGTAAAACACAAGATTAGGGGTCAATAACCCTAATCTTTCCCCCTTAACATAATAATATTAAACAATTCACTTAAAATTTCATCTTTTGCACAAATTAAACCCTGATCTAGGATGATGTCACCTCTTTAAAGGACATTTTTCCACTTTGAGGAGGTCGTTGGTGTTGGAGAAGCATGGGAGGGCCTCCTCAGGCCATGTGTGAAGCATCTAAGTGATCTAATCCTGGTGAAAACCCTCTTCTCCTAAAAACATCCAAGTGAAAATGAGTGGCACCTCACCACCAAGCCCTAGCCCCCAATATCATGACGTCATGCTCAAAAGTTGGATGTTTTTCCCCTCCTAGGAAAATCGTTTGGCAAGCAATGGGTGGGTTAGGTCATCCAATTCATCATCAAGGCCGTCCGAGTCAACTCTCTCTCATTTGGCATGCGGGCCCTTGGAATCCAACTTGTGGGCTTGTAGCCCCATGGAAGCCCAAGTTAGGCTTGTTCTCCCAAAACTATCCACCAGCTAGGTCCTGCAAAGACAAATGAACATGCCCTCCAAGGATCTCAAGTCATAACATCATGATAAGTGTATCAAATCAATAAATAATCCATCTAACCATGTGCATCAAAGATTACTATATCAAACAATTAACAACTCAAAGACATTATACGACTTGTCAAGCTTAAGTATGGGAGGGTTGATGAGGTGTCCTATTAGGTAGATCTTTCCCTAAGTCAAGGAGAGTCTCCAAGAGGCCCCTCTCTAGGCCATGTAGAGTGTATGAGGTGGATGGGGTCAAGACTCAATGGGCATAGGGCTCATGACATACTAGGGGTCATAGTGTCTCATTCATGGGTTCCTTTGTAGAGGGTGTGTGGTACCTTCGTCTGTAATGTACTTTTTTCGAGCCCATCATTTTCCTTTTATCTTTCTTTCTTTATATTTTCTTTAGCACAAGGAGAGGTTGAAGGTCACTTCCCTGGCGTGGTGACCAGATGGTGGCAACGTCACCTAAAAATTCCTAATGGAAATGAGAAGGTTGGCTCGTGATGAGACCCCCTTTCTCTCAGCCATGCAACTAAGAGTCATCGCCCTGGTTTGGTGACCAGATAATGACAATGTCATACCACTAGATATCCATGGACGTGATAAGTCAGCTCGTGATGAGACCTCCTATCCTTCAATCTACCTTTCAGTTATTTCTTTGTTATATTATGGGTCCCCTTTGATTCAAAGATAAGTGTTTTATTGATTTCTTGGGTGATCCTTGGGCAAAGCATCTGGAAGGTTCATATATGGATTTTATCTTTTATCCAACACCAACTCCTCTGGGCCTTTATCCCCTTCTTCCCATAGAATGAGGGACAACCACTTCTTGGGTCAATACACCCTAAAATCCCAAGAGATAAGGAAATGGAGGGGAAAAAAGATGTAAAGTGGTAAGTATGGTCAGGAACGGTACAATGGCTCATTAAGGGAGTTCCCAATAGCAAACCCATTCGCAAAGAAGACCACTTACTAGAGCACAATGTCAACCACCAAGGTGAAGTAGGGAAAAAGGCATAATGTCCAAGCACATATCATGAAATCTAGAGCAATCTAAGGTACAACATAATCAAATGGCTTAAATATTGAAATGATGCTCACCATAATACTGACTTGTACCTCATGGAGCAAGTCCCACTATCTTTTGGAAGCCAACTGGTGTGGTGGATGCCATCTGTAAACATGTGACCATTTGTGGTAGTCAGTGGGTTTTCCATTTGTGCAAAGGGTATTGCTGGTCATGTAGTCTCTCAACACTCCATATATGCAACCCGAGGGCCTCAAAACATCATCTCCTTAGTTATCCACAAAATGGGGATAACATTTGGCTCCTACTTGGGAACATGTGCTCGTCGTAGAGTGCATGAGAACCACATCATCTCCCGGTAGACATGTTCCTACAAGTAAACATCAAACTGTCAAGTGTAGGATGGCCTACTCATCCTTGTTCTCATATGATCATATCAAAACCCACTAAACTAGAAAATAAAATTTTAACATTTTTTTTTTAAATCCTAAGCTAAGCATGAAATCAATATGGAAGTAGAGATAAATGAAAATGAAATGCATCTAAACTAGTATGAGAAATCAAGATGCAAATCCAGGGAAAATAAGGTGACTTACCTACTTACCTGGGGCCTTTGGGCCCTAAAGATCGTGTGTTGTATGATTATCAGGTGAAGTCATATAACCAATGCAACCATTTGATCATCTCATCAACGTATCTCCCCATGTGCTTAATCATGTAATACAACAAAGATAAGTTAAGCACATAATGATCCTGAATATAAACATATATATAATTGATCATGAAATAAAACTCATGAAGATGGGTGGTAGGGAGGAAATCCTTTTGGAAAGAGAAACCATCAACCCGATCGTCTTGCCTAAAAGTGTAGCCACAGGATCGATCAATCCATCTCTAAAGGGGTTTACTACATGTAAACGAAGGCTCATCTTCATCTGCGCACAAAGACTCGCTGCTTATCTAGGACCGACATGAAATGAGAAATCAGAAGAATATTGCATGGTCTCTTGGAGAAGATGGTAAGAGGTAAGGAACAGTCTCATGTGTATAAAAAAATTTCCTCTTCCCCTGTGAATCTCCATGGAAATATACAATATGGAAATACTTTGTCTTTGGAGAATGAACCTCTGACTACTCTGAAGTGGCCACATCATGGTATTCCTCAAAATCTGAGCACAATGGTTGGAAGTCCTCATAAAACAAATCTACATCCTCAAAAGGGTATGCACCAAAGGATGACTGAAGATCACTCTAAGTATGTTGTGACAATTCATCCTTGAAGGGGCGGAACAAATCTGTAACCATATCATCACCAGGCCGCCAAACATATGAATCGTATATGTATGAGGACCACTCCTCTGATGATGCAAACTCAACCTCCTCTGCTTGAGAGCTACCCTCAATGTCAAAAATGAGATATCTATCAATACTGAAGCAACTCACATCCCATCTATGTCTCCCAACCTGTATGAAATCATCAATGTGTAGATCGACTATGTCGGAGGAGTCTTGCACAAGATCATTTGTATCATCGAGGCTAATCATTTCTTCATCTTCATCTTCATGTGTAGGAGGAAGACAAGTTTGAAAGGCCTCATCCTCATCAAGCAGGAGCAAAGAAAGTGATGCCTCAACATGTTGCGCTTCATCAAGATTCTTTTTTCTTTTCATGGGCATGCTCCTCCAACGCCTCTTCATCACACAAGGCTTGATTCTTAATG
>JASDQU010373398.1:25250-35258 GCA_032191745.1 Picea mariana | reverse complement strand
TTGACTTCTCTAGAGATCCTGAGATACCAGTACCTCCCGACAAGGAGCGAGGAGAGATGGGTAAGCTTGTTTTTTCTTTTTCTTTTTAAAATTTATTTAATTTTTTATGTTGTTTTTATATATATAATATTTTTTATATATACACTAGAGTATTTGATAGATCTATGTCTGTTATCTATGTCTGTAACCTCTTTTAACTTTCTTGACCCCAGGGGGTCCTTATCTTGGTCATAGACCAGGACAAGGTCACCTTCCGATAAAATCTGCGGATGAATGGACCGATCATATTGACACTTAACCTTTTGTTTGTGAGCCTTGTTGGCCAAGGCTGCATCCTAACACTTCTCATTGAGCTACTCGAGATATAATAAACGCTCTTCAAGTGATGAAGTGTCTGGCAACAATTGTATTGCCAACTTGAGAGACGGGATCTGGCACTCTATAGGCAAGACTGCTTCTAGACTGTAAACGAGTTGAAAAGGTGAGAAACCAGTTGTAGTCTTAATAGACGTTCGATAGGCCCATAATGTCGAGTATAACATCAAATGCCAATTTGACTTGGATGAATTGATCGTTTGCTGTAGGATGGTCTTAAGATATTTATTGACAACTTCCACCTGACTGTTCGCTTGAGGGTAGTAGGGTGACGAATGTTCTTGCCTCAACCCAAGATTTGATGTTAACTCGATCATCATTGTGTTTTGAAAGTGGCTGCCATGATCAGTGAAAATCTCTCTCGGGACGCCGAACCGTGCTATAATTTGGTTAAACAAAAAGAGGGCGGCAGTCTCGCCATCATATTTGAACGTTGGCATAGGTTCGACCCACTTGTTGAATTAGTCTACTGCTATGATGATATAACGATGCCCCCTTGCTGAAGGAGGGTTGCAGGTAGTGTAATCAATCCCCCACTTGGTGAAGGGGGCAACAGTGATGATGAGAAACATGGGAGCGGGATGTGCCCTCATCTTCCATGAGAAGATTTGACACGGGTTGCACTTCTTGAAAGATGCGATACAATATTTGATTAGTGTAGGGATGATTTTAACGATGAAAATTTATTTTAAAATGTAGAAAACTTGGTGAATCTTACTAATCCTTCATATTCCAACTATAAATGATTGGCGATATTTTTGTAAAAATATTCAAATTTCTAAGGATTTTATATAGTTTTTATAAATTTTTGGCTATTTTTAAGGTAAAATAATTTTATCCTATAGAATTTGGGCAAATCATTTTTAAAATAACGAATCTCGTTTTTGGAAAAACCATGGAAAATTATCCCATGAGCGAAATTTAGCCCCTAAAATCATCCCTGGATTAGTGTCGTCCATAAGTAACTGGCTCGTAGGATTTTTTTTGGCTATTGCCAACCTAGACAAATGACCGCCACATGCTCCATTATGGCAATCGTTAAGCACAATTTCTTCTTATTCATGAGTGAGGCATCGACGAAGGATGCAATCTACACCTCGACGATACAAAGTATCTTCGAGTATGAGATAGTTCTTGGTCTGATGGGGTATACAACGACGCTCATTACGAGAAGCAGAGGTGGGGCACTTCAAAGTCTAGAGATAGACAAGTATATCTACATATAAGGGGTTCGAATATGCTATCAAAAACATGTCTCCTTGAATAGGTGACTCTTCAGGCATAACATCCCCTGAATCGATCGAAGTTCCGAGATGAGTTCCGCAAAGACCAGTGACTTTTTGGATTTCACCGAAATGAAATCTAAGTCAAATTCCTGGAGGAAAACTATCCATCTACTGATCTTTCCACCGATTACCCATCGTGTCAACACGTATTGAAAAGGATTCACAACGATAATGATGATGGTCTTGCGAAACAAAATATAATGATGGAACCGTTGGACAACATGAACCGCTGCCAATGCAAGCTTTTCAATGTTAGAATAATTGAGTTCCCGTCCTACCAGGGCTTGACTTAGGTAATAAATCACATATTCTAAGAGCAAATCATCCTCCTGCACTAAGACCATGACGATGGTCGATTCTGCTGCAACCAAGTACAATAAGAAATATTTGTTATAATTGGGTGGCCGAAGCAGAGGGATAGTTGTGAGGGCATGTTTCAATGCTTCGAAGGAGTGTTGAGCGGCTTCATCCCAATGAAAAGGAACATCCTTCTTCACTAAACACATAAATCCCTTTGTGATCTCGACATAGTTTGCGATGAAACGCTGCAAAAAGTTCGCTTTTCCTTGTAAACTTTGAAGTTGAAGGATTGTACGTGGGAGAGGCAACTGAACTATTGCCTCAACCTTGAGAGGATCGACCATGATCCCTGTTGTTGAAACTATGAAACCTAGTAGATGACCCGACGTCACACAAAAACTTCATTTGTTGGGATTCAAGCGAATCTGGAGGTAGCGACATCGCTCAAAGATAAGTCAGAGGTGTGTGGGATGATCAATTCTCTTATGAGATCACGATGCTAAATCATCTAGGTAGGCCTCAACGATATGTTTGAGATCATGGAAAGAAAAAGACATGGCCCGCTGAAAGGTAGCTCCAACATTTTTTAGACCAAAAGGCATCTTACGAACGCGAATGTACCCCATGGACAAATGAATGTTGTTTTGTGTTGGTCTTCGAGTTTAATTTGTATCTGATTATATCTCGAAAAACCATCCATGAAAGAAAAATCCTCGCAACCTACACATTCATCGACTATCTGGTCAATAAATGGTGTGGGGAAATTATCTTTTGGACAGGCTTTGTTCAAATCATGAAAGTCCGTACATATGCGAATTGTACCCTATTTTTTATCAACCAACATGGGGTTTGACACCCATTGGGTCAAATGGATGGGGTAGATAAAACCTACCTTGAGCAGTTTCTCTACTTCAACCTTAATAGTTGCTGCTTTCTTAGGATTAACCAGACGAAGATTATGTCGAACCGACTTAGCATCAGGATAAGTCGTGATTTCGTGTTCAATTATTTTTGGATTGATGCCTAGAATTTTCTCATAAGACCAAGCAAAAACGTCGCATAATTCCTTAAATAAATATGTGTATATTCAAATCTCTTCAGGGGAGCAGTCAGCTCTGACGAAAACATTCTCCACAATGCCAGGGGTTCTGGAGATGTTAATAGGTATAGTTTCAGCAATGGTTTCCATATTACGCTCGACATAAAAAACATGCGTAGCCAAAGGATTGATAGGACAAGACCTATCTCCAGTCACAGTCAAAGTGAATTCCCCTACTTCAATTATGCTTAACTCTAGGAGGAAGTAAGATCTGTGATTGAGATCGTCCTAGGGTTTGTTTGGACTAGTCACTGCTTTAATGATTGCTTCATCTGAGGGAAAGACTAAGTCTAAAGAGTCTGTATCAACGGGGGAACCTTGAGCGCAAATAGGCTCTAGAATCGGATCTAACTCTTGTGTGGGAGTCAGATCAGGGTCGATGGAAGCTTACTGGACTAAAGAGTATGCCACTTTTGTCACGGAAAAGGGCATGGACATACCATGGTGCCTTGTCCCTTCCATCGTGGCTAATGGGGAAGGAAGAATCCACGGATCGTTGAAGTAAGTCGTGCGAAATGATGAAACTTGGTAAATCTCAACCTTATGGTGGTCAGATATGAACTTAACATCGCCTTGAGGAGGTGGGTAATCAAAAGTACCCATCAAAGGTGGGAACAAACCAACCCCTATGTTGATGATGCTGAGTTGAGGGTTATCAATCATTGGGACCGCGGATGCCCCCAATGAAGGGTTAGGACAGGAGAAAGACAACTGATCAATGGTCACGATCCGACCCTCTTGTGGAAACAACAAGAGTCGAAAAACTGTAGAAAATACTTCTTGCATAGCATAGGTCCAACTCCTCCCTAAAAAGATATTGTAGTTGAGAGATGCGTCGACCACTTCAACCTCGACACACACAGTTTTCCCTCCTAATTGCATGGGAAAAGAGGGGATAATGCCATGTGGTCAGAACGAACGACCGTGAAAAGTGGTAAGAATAGTAGGTTATGGAGACAAAGAGGGTTGGACAATGGCCTTCCAACATGCCAAAGACATTACACATGTTGAGGTGCCCTCATGTTGAGGTGCCCTCATCAACCACCGTGCAAAAAATGTTCCGTGTAAAAGTTTTTGTGGTGTAAGCCACTACTATTTGGAATGCTACGTGGTAATGGAGACGAGGTTTTAAGTCGGTTGTATCAAGCATGATCATACCCAGATTACAAGTCTCGGTGGATCCTAAAGCGGCTAATAGAGCCTTTCTCTGGGAAGGGCATCTTTGGAGGACTTCCAAAGCAGACATCGCACAAGGGGTTTGAGACAAATCCTCCACCACAGAGTAGTTATGGGCAGCCCTTGCATTTGGGTTATGAGAAGCTTTCTTAAACACACCTTTTGGTGTGCATGTCATGGTTTCTCCGAACATCTTATCGATCTGGAGAGGAAGAGATGGGGTTTCATCTTCTTTACCTTTCTCAGAGGTGCTTAGATTGCTGTAATCATGTGCTCTAGTCGATATATAGGCATCACCTTTCATCATATACACATTCACGGATGCATGATTGTTTGAAGATGGAGGGGGTCCTTGACTGCCCCCTTTCACATTTGTAGAGGCTTGAGTTAGATTTTGGCCATGTTGAAAAGGGTTTGTTAACACATCAGGCTACTGTTGTGACAATAAATTTTGGGCCTCTGCAATTTGAGGGCATTGGTGAGTCAGGTGGTCTTCTGTGCATAGATTACACGGAAACTTCGACTTCCTTTTTTCGATGTTTCCCCCGCCAACATTATTAGTGGGTTTCTTATCCCCCTTACCCTTCTTACGTTGTTTCTTCTTTCCATAAGGCTGTTGGGTGGACTTCGTATTTGTTGATTGCACACTATGTACATCCGACGTTTGGGTAGGGGGAGCATCTGGAACAATAGTCTGGCTGGCCGCTATATGCTGTATAGAAAATTGCTGCAATTGTTTTGTCAGTTTTTCAGCGGGATTTGTTTGTGCTGAACCAACAATACTATCGACATGTGGTCCAGCTCTCTGTCTGGTTTTATCAAGTATTGATTGTGGCACATCTGACAAAATTTCATACAGTAGACCAGACTGAGAATAAATTAGCACAAGTTGTTGAGCTTGCATGATTGCATCTTCTTTGGAAAACACTCCCGACGTTGCGACGTCTTTAGATAACGGTGGGACCAAAGACTTAAGGAACCACTCAAGTAGGAATGCTGGTGGGACTGGCACCTTAATCAAACTCTTCTAGCATCTCCATTCTCAGATGTGATCAGAGATATGGTCCTCTTTTGTCTATTCAAAATTGGCCAGCAATTTTGTGCCAGCGTCGTATCTCATAGGTAATTGGAAATGGTTTAGGAAAGCCATTGCCAATTCGACGAAGGAAGAGTATCTTGAGGGGTCGAGCTCAATGTACCATTTCACAACACTACCATTGAGAGTACATTGAAACAATCACAACTGTATGGAGTCATCTTTCAACGAATTAGATGAGCACCAAAGGTGAAAAGTAGTCACATGATCCCCTGGATCTTCCTTAGGCTTGGCTTTGAAATTTGGTATGTCCAAAGGAAACTTCATTGGCATAGGGGTCCAACACAGATCATGACATATAGGATCATTCAAAAACCTTGTTAATTTTGGAAAATGCAAGGTTTCTAGGAAAGGTAGTTTGGGTTGTTGGTGATGACCATGGAAAAATGGGCCTGGAGTTTGACTGGCACCAGGTTGCCAGGAAAAGTTGGGTTGCTGGCCCGAGTTCTGGTAAAAACCATGGCCATGACCAGCATATGGATTCTGCATTTGAGGAGACATCATCAACTGATTCCTGAAATAGAACGTAGATGGTTGGGCGTGCATTACATTCAGAGGACTTTGGGAAGGGTTTCCCCATGCCGATCCCATGGGAATAGGTACTGCACCTTGCTTGGGGTTCCATTGGTTGTGAAAAGAGTTTCCTTTGATCGATATTCTTGACGAGGGAATTGATCCCTACCAAGAATTCCAAAGTCCTGATGCGGAGGAAGTTCTTGGGTTTGCCCCTTGTGCAGGAATAGTACCCTGCATAGTATTAGGTTGTCCATAACTGGGGTTGCCCCCAGTCGGGAAAGCAGCGGACGAAAAAGCGTTATTGCCAAACGCACCGAACAAATAAAATGGTGTTGAACCTACCAACATATTATGAGAAAGTGGTCCATGAATCTCTACTCCAAATGAATTATGGTTTGCGTTTGGCCCAGTGGAATGCTAGTGGGCACCGTCGAGCGAAGGGGACGAAGGAGGTATATGACCTTCTCTGTAAGGGAAAGCGTTAAAGGGAGTTGAAGTGCTCCCCATGGGTCCTTGTAGAGGAGCATTAGAGATCCATGCCCCCATACCTAAAGTCTATAAAGTGGAGTAGGAAAGTACAGGGCTTGTACTTGAGCTAGGCATCCCATATGAGAAWAGAGGGCCTGTCRCACTTTGTGTGAAAGGAGCAGTGGMCGTCGCCAAAGATGGGATSAAACCACTGCTCGAGGTAGAGGYAGTTGAGACCATGGTGGCTCAGACCGATGATGGTGGGTTAGGAGGTGGAACACCCCCTATGGTGACAGTCGTAGTGGGAATATGAGAATTCCCGGAAGAAGTGGGAGCATTTGTTTCCATTGTTGCGTGTGACACTCTCTAGTGCTCGTAAGGATAAATTTGTAAGATGATGGGTGCCAAAATATCAGTGGTTGGAGTTTCAAATAAACCAAGAGCTTCCGATCTAAGGTCTGAAACGGTTGGTTCCTATGGATGTTGGTCGAGCACAGTTTCCTGTGACCCGGTCGCTTCAAAAGACCCTTGTTGGTCTAGCTTTCGCCTTAGCAGTGGTGGGGGTGGCTCCAGTGTAAACAGTGGCAGGCCAAGAAGCCTTCATGACTGACAGAGCTCGTGATCCTCCACTGTGTAAGAATATCAAATACACACCCGTGATTTCTATTCGTTCAAAAATAGTACACACTAGAAAAATTCCCTATGAGATAAAACAAGCAATGACTAAACTAGTTGGAAGAACAGTTACAACAACCAACACTAGAGCAAATTACCGGTGCAAGTGAAACTCGAATATGGAATCACCCTCTGGGTATACTCTACAAAGTGTGGCCTGATGTCTATCCTAGGTACTATGGTCTACCCCCGCAGTCACCTGTGTAAGTCCCTAAAATAATGGCAACTAGGTTGCCAGCACGTGAACAGTCACCAGGTGGGTACCATCGACAGTCGGGTGGACTGCAATGAGTAGGGTATCAAGCCCGAAACCTGTCAAGGGTATCAAAATAAAGTGGTCCAGAAGACAACTGAGGACCTCGAACCGATTCGAGACCCACGAAGCTCCGTGACAAATGAAATCGATGGAATCCCAAAACAAGCCCTCTATATGCATTCCCCACTACGCTTGGTCCGACTTTGGAGGGGTTATCTCCACTACCTTTCTGCACGCGACCTCATGTTTAGCCCCTGTGTTAGAGGGGGGTCCCAGATAACATTCACGATACTGGACTTTAACACTCCATAGCACAGAATCTTATGTATATTTTGCAGCCTTGAAGAGTTTCCTCTCCAACCTAAATCAAGGCTCTAGCCTAGACTAGTTGATGGAACCTACAAACATAAAGTCTAGTTGATTTTAATTAATCGTTAATTTTTTATGTCTTGTCTTAAGTCAAAGGTTATGAAAGTGAAACTAGTGATGTTTTAAGAGACGAAAGAAAAGATAAATAGAAAGCTGGAAACAAAATAACTTCTTCTTGACAAAATTTTTAATCGACTTTTCAAACTAAATTTTTTTCTAAGATCTTTGAACAACAAACTCAAAACAGGATTTCACTCGAGTATGAGCTACTTATTGTCCTAAATAAACAACCAAGAAGTTATGAAATAAATTTTTTACCCTGTTACTAATGCAAATACACAACTAATTAACCAAGAAATAAAATATATATATTTTTTTATTTAATGCTCGCCAAGCAAAAAGGAAAAATGATGACAAATAAAGACCAAGAAAAATTTCTATCCTGAGCGAAGATCAAAAAGAGTCACTAACAATAACACACAAACTGATGAACGAAGACTCTCACACTTGTCTAAAAACCTTATGAAAGAAAAATTTTTGAGGAAAATTTTTTAATGAAAAAGAAATCTATTGCTGTAATCAAACCTAAGTTGCCGACTGCTATGACAAAGACCAATATTAAATCAAGGCAATCCCTGAGAGGTATAACTCTTGATAAGGAAGAATATGACTGCCTCTCCTTAAACAAAAATTTTCTCAACAGGCACACTGCTGAAAGTTCAACAACCAGCGTGTGCACGCGAGCTGTGTAAGGTCAGAGTGCATGTATATGCATGCAATCCTTATACAAGCCGTGTGTACCTTTGCAATTCTTCAAAAATGAAAAAAAAAACAAGCAATCAAACACTGGTAGAGACTACTGGTATTGAGAACCAGATTCCCTTGAAGACTCAAAAACTTAGTTTGACAGAAAAGAAAAACAATTCAAGGAAAATTTCATAGAACAAAACCAATCTGAGGTGGTACCTAATCTACAAACTACAAAAACAGAGACCAGAATGAGATCCAGAAAACCCTTGAGAAGGATCACTTCTGACAGGGGAGAGTATGACTGCCTCTTTAATTTTTTTTTCTTCTGAACTCAGACACGCGACTGACACTTCATCATCTAGCATGTGCACGTGGGTTGTGTGAAGGTAGGGCGTAGGTACACACATGTAGGCCTTATACAGGCCGCGTGTACCTCTGTGACTTTTGTAAAATAAAAAGCAACCAAGAAAAGAAAGTATGGAATACTAGTATAGAAGACCAAAATCCCTACTAGCTCAGACTTTTGTAGAAACTAAAAAAAAAGGTGATGAAACAAATTTAAAACTACCAAAAAAGTATCCCCAGAAAACCTGAGAGATCCCCAGTACAGTCACCAATTCTGTTGTAGGTGGGAAATCCCTCCTACGGACTAGAACTAAGGGTTTTATCATGCATGCAGAAATGAACTAAAGCTTCTTACTTTCTACCATCATCCCATGCCTAAACCCCATTATTCATATGCAAATACAAGGTTAAAGAGATCAAGTTGTTGTACCTTATTTTTCGTGTTCGATGTCGATCCCTTTTAACGCTTGGTTGCTCTTCGACTGCAACTCTCCTCCCAATGCTGACCTACATTCACAAAATACAAATGAAGAACTCCACATGCATTTTATCTATGAACTAATGGGTTAGATATTTAATCAACATGTAATCAATATTCAAACAATGAAAACCTCATATGGCGGGACAAGAAAAGTACTTCTTTTATTAACCTCACAAGAATACCTTACAATAGTGAGACCAGCCACTGCTCCTCGAATCTGGTCCTGGACTCCTCTTCAACTATGCTCCAACTGCTTCTTTATATGCTTCTCTTCACACAATAGTTGCAAAAGGTTGAGCAAGGGGAATGCTAATTCAGGTAGAGTTTCTTTAGTATGATTTTCCTCCTTTCAAATGGAACCCCTACCCCTTCTTTTATAGGTTAGAAGGAGCTAAGTATTTGGTCGAGTGACTGGCCATGTATGGTCGAAAGGTTTAGTTAACTTACCCAAAACTGTGTGTTTTGTCATCAACTTTCCATTTTTCGTGCTTTTGTAGGTACACACGAGCTGTAGTGGGTTAGCTAGTGTGTACATGCGGGCTGTAGTGGAGCAGGGCACGTGTGCCTTTAAACATGGTGTTTTTAAGAAGAGTTGTTCAGTACTAGCTTGGAAAAGAAGGTATATGGGATGGAATGATGCTAGGTAATCATGTTTGGTGCAAATTAGGGTTATAAAAACAATACATGAAGAATGTCTCACTTCCCCTCATCACTGCAGAACCTTAGTTTTTGCAGGACCTCTAGATTCCTCGGGTGAGACTTCACTTGCTTTGCGGGTGATGCTGAAAGGGACGATGTCTAAGGGTTTTGTTGGTA
>JASDQU010373398.1:4728-22680 GCA_032191745.1 Picea mariana | reverse complement strand
CTCGTCATGGATTTTATTAAATGATTTTTTCTCTTTCTTCATAGGCTTCTATTGAATTCCAATATTCCTTATGGCACATGCATCCTCCTTATTTACTTCGTCTCTGCAACACTTGTTGGCTTAACTATTTGAACAATACTTCTATACTTCCTTCCAACCTTCTATCTCTTACTTCAAACACTTTTGATTGTTTTTTCTTCTTTTGTTTACTTTTTCTTTCTTTTTCTTCCTACACTATAATACACTATGTTACACATTTTGTGCAGTTCAAACTAGTGTGTGGAAGCATGGTTGTGCATGTACATTTTCATCCTACTTCCATTAACCCGTTCTTCCACAAATTCTCCATCCAACTTCTCCAGCTGAATACAACTTGCTTTTGTCACATATCGGATCACATATGGGCCTAACCAATGCATATGGAGCTTCATGAGTGCTACAAAAGATTGATTTCATAAAGTAACACTAAGTCTCCTTCCTGGAATTTCTTCTACTTGATATGTCTATCATGCTAAGATTTCTCGCATGCTTTCTGTACATGTTGATGGAAACCTATGACGAAATGATCTTCTTCTGATTCCATTAGTTATGATAGTCTCTTTTCCACCGCGCTAGAATTTGTAAGCTTCACCATTGCAACAATACATAGACTTGGTACTATGAATTCCATAGGCATCACAACTTCTTGTCCATACATAAATATGAATGGAGTCTGTCCTATAAACTTCTTTCCTATGGTCCTATATTCCCATAATATTGCTGGAATATCCAAATCCTAGTTATCCTTTCTTACATTGCAAACCTTTGTCAGCGCAAGTTCCAGGATGTTATTTAAATCTTCTACTGTACCATTTTACTAAGGATGGTATGGTGTACTCTTCTAATGATGGATTTGAAACTCCTTTGTCAACACTGCAATTTTTGGATTCAGGAAATGCGTTCCTTGATCACTCATGACTATTCTTGGGAATACAAGCCTTGTTACTACATTGTCGAATAAAAATAGTGCAACTATTTCCGCGTTGTAGTCTCTAACTTGTTCTGCCTCGACCCATCTGGTTTAATATTTTGTCATAGTAATAATTTACCTAGCTCCCGATATCTTAGCTGGTGGGTTAATCGGACCAACAAAGTCCACTGCCCATTTGTCAAATGATTGTAACATCACTTGTGGAACTAAGACCATTTTATCTCTTCTAGATGAATTTCCAAGTATTTGACAAACATCACAACTCTGGAAAAATTCTTTAGCATCTTTGTGAAGGGTAGGCCACCATAATCCTGTATGCAAAATATTCTGGGATGTTTCTTTTCTTGCATAGTGACCTCCTGCAATCCCTTCATGCCCCTCTAACAATACCATATTTATTTCATGCTCCAATACACAACGTCACATAATATTGTGTGTGCCTATCTTGTATAAATTGCCTGCTATCAACTAGTAATCTGCTGCCTTCACTACGAGATGCTTCTTCTATGCCAAGGTGAAGTATGATGGGGCTACTCACATGATCAAAAAATGAACCATTTCTACAAAATAGTCATCCACCATCTGAATTGAAAATAAGTGCGCATTTGGTAACTGTCATCCAAGTTACTTGCATCTTCTCCTGACAGTATGCGTGAAAAATGATCCGGTCTTGAGTTAAACTTTACTGGTTTCATGATCACCTCAAAGTCATATTCCTAGAAAAATAATAACCATATGCATATTCAACCCTACAACACTGGCTTGTTCACTAGATATCTCAGCACAAAGTGATCTGTATAAATCTTGAAATGAGACCCAAGTAGGTAATGTATGAAATTATGCAAGGCATATACCATTGCCAAACCTTCTCGTTCTCTCGTAGTATAGTTATGATCTGTAGAGATAGCTTCCCACTGGCGAAGACAATCATATGGTCTATCTCTCCTTCATCTAGTTGTGCCAAAATTGCTTCTAATGCTATAGACGATGCATCAACATGTACATGAAATTATTTTCTCCAGTTAGAAAAGAATGATCGACATGGTGACCATCTTCTATTTTAGTGTATCCAGGTTCTTCTGAAATTCATCATTCCACTGATATTTAGCTTCCTTCTTTAGCAACTTCTCCATAGGGCTTATGCTCTGTGCATATCCTTTGATGAAATTTATATAGTATCTTGTTTGACCCAATGTGGAGTTCAACTGTTGCAATGAAGTTGGTGGTGGAAAATCAACAATCACAACTATCTTTGCAGGGTCCATTAACAATCCAGGTTTACAGACCACATGGCTCAACAAGATTTCAAAAGGCGCACAAAAAATGCATTTCTTCAAATTCAATGAGATCTGCACCAACATTAAGTGCAAAATTTCAACATGATATTTCAATAGACTAAATACTGTCCATCATCTAGGTACACTTCTAAAAATTTATGAATGAACTCTTTGAAAGCTACAAAAAATACTCTGAAAAATATTGTTGGTGCATTCTTCAACCCAAACGACATAACTGTGTATTGGTAACAACCCCATTATGTGGCAAAGGTAGTATTGTATCGGTCTTCTTGTACAATCCTGATTTGGTGGTATCCTGATAATCCATCCCTAAAAGAATAAGCCTCCTGACCCCCTACATTATCTAATACTTCATCTATAAAAGATGTCAGAAAAGGGTCGTGTAAACATGCATCATTCAAATTTCTCATATCTATGCTTATCCTGATTCCTTCGGTCTTCTTGTCTTGAACCGCCATGGGGATGATTCATTTTGATTCTTCAACATGTTCTATTATTCCATCCTATAACATTCTATCTATCTCTACTTTTACCTTCTTCTTATACTTCAGGTTCATTCTAAAGGGTCTCTGCTTCATAGGTTTGGCATTTGGCTTCAACAAAATCTTCATTTCCCCTAACTCTCCAACGATTCCTTTCATATATGAGAATTTCATTGGAAACCTATCTTGGTATTCCTGCAAAAATTTAGAAATCTTCTTGACTGTTTCATCGTTCCAGTAGTCTCCTATGTGCACAAACTTAGGATTTTGTTCTGTACCAATGTTCACTTTGTGTGTTCTTATAGAATTTACATATATATCTGATTCAAGCTCTGATCCTTCGATTGCACGATCCTCTTCAGTCTATGATATATGGAAATATTGTGCATATTCCTTGTCTTGGGATTCTTCTGCGACATTATAGTAGTGCAAGACCTCTTCAACTATCGTAGTGACTCTGGGTGCACTATACAAAGGTGTTGATCCCAACAAGTCCTCTGATGAAAAAATATTATTCTTTATTAACTGCAAGGATAAGTAAATCAACATATTATTATTTTTAAAAATAAATGTTACCTTGACGTTCTTGGTCAACTCTTCTCAATCTCCTGTTTCTCTGCGCACTTCTAGTTTGATGTACCAATTCTTGGGAATTGTATCCAGAGTATGAAAAAATAAGCAAGTCAATTCTTGTTATGGTAATTATATCCACTGTGCAATACACTTCATAACATGATCTACTAGACAACCTAATCCACCATACTTTGGCATGATACTTTCCTTCTCTGTCTCGAACTTGACTTGCAACAACCTCTTGCATTGTGACCAATCTCTTATGCCATCTTTGTGCGTAGCCCACCATCTCGATGAAGTTGCTTTTAGTGCAACATCTAAAGTAAAGAGTATCTACTGATCTGGAATCTGCATTTCAAACTGATTAATAAAATATTCTATAGGTGTTAGTCCATTATACCTTGAAGGTTCAACTATTTTGGTTCCAATCCATCTCAATGTGCGGGTAATTCAAGCATACTTCCTTGTCGATACTTCATGCAATATTTTTTCCCAATTCTCCAGGGATTATGATGAGTCTGATGTGCATGAGATGATACTCCTCCAAGTAAGTATGCCTTTGGCTGTAGGTTTCACGTAATCATCCATTCATGTAGTCATATTATACAAATTATTAAGTTCTTTTCTCTTTGCTGGTTCTACATACCTTCATCCTTCAGTGAGGTCTAATGGCATGGTAACCTTTAGGTATTGTACTTCGAATACCATCTATCTTTTATTTAGGTCAATGATAGTTTTATTATCATATTCCCAATCAAGTCCTGAGAGTGTTGGATATAGTGTACTGCCATCTACTATGTCTATCACTTAGAAGTATACTACACTGTGCACCCCATCAATATTGACATTGATTCCTATTAACATTTCAACTGGAATGATATTATGCTAGTTTTGTAGTCTCAGATGGAGGGGAGACCAAATAATCTTTGACTGGTCCATCATCTCCCAAGTATGTCTCGGTATAACATTTACACCGGACCTTAGATCCAAAATTATATTGTCCATTTCGTAAGCTCCTATCTGTGCACTAAGATTGAACTCCCTATTTGTTCACTTCTTACTATGTACCTGGTTAACTGATCTATGTGTGACATGTTGCTCTTTTTATTGGACAAAATGGTCAATCATTTCATGCAGAAAACACATATTCATCCTTCATTAAATCTAAGCAACTTCTTAAAAATCTCTTCAAAGTACTTACCTCATCAATTCGTTTCTCATAATGATCATAGACTAGAGGCATATCAAATAATGATGGTTTATCATACAAGGGTGGCGCAGTTGAAGTTGATGCTATCCAGTCTATTCCCATCAATTATTTTCTTGCTTGTTGGTAAGTATCTTTCTCTTTCCTTGGATCAAACAATGGTAATGGCTCCACTGCTTTCCTTACCCATTGGTGAATACTATTCCCTTGATTTGTCTCATTTGTTCCAGTTCTCGTTCCTCCGTGTATAACTGCTGCTATTTTAGGTTTCTCATCACACACTTCGGCTGCTATCATATGTATTATCATCTGTACATGCTGGTTTTGGTTTTGGTTCCCTCTTGCCTACCATTTTACTATCAGTTGAAGACAATCCTTTGTTGCATGATCTAATGCTCTGTAGTACGTGCATGTCATGCAAATATTTGGGTAGTCATGCACTAAATGTATTGGTTGATTTCAGTTATAAAAAATGATTGGTCCTCTTCCTCCTCTACCAAATCCTCCTTGTTCTTGGCCTCTATCGAATCCTCCTCATCCACCCTGATTAAAGCCTCTTAGAGTATTATACTGTGGAACTCCTCCTTCTATTGCTGCATTTTCTTCTTGGATTATGTAAGCATATACAATTCAATTTCTCATTAAGTTGAATGCATGAAAATCCTTATCATCATGTCCTACATACTTGCAAAAATTATAGAACAAATTCTTGGGCATACTCTGGTACTTCTACAATAATGGAAAAGCAATCGAACGATGTCCCCATGTATTTCATATTTCAAAATACCCCAAACCTTCTGCCAATGGGTACAGTTCCCTTGTAGCCATATACTATGCAAATGCTGGGAATTCATCTTTTCAATGGCCTTTTGTATTACATGTAATACATGTGCGTAGCCCACCATGTCGCTGAAGTCGCTTTTAGTGCAACATCTAAAGCAAAGAGTATCTGCTGATCTGAAATCTGCATTTCAAAATCATTAATAAAATATTCTATAGGTGTTAGTCCATTATACCTTGGAGGTTCAACTATTTTGGTTCCAATCCATTTCAATGTGCGGGTAATTCGAGCATACTTCCTTGTCAATAATTCATGCATCATTTTTTTCCAATTCTCTAGGGATTCTTCTGAGTCTGATGTGCATGAGATGATACTCCTCCAAGTAAGTATTCCTTTGGCTGTAGGTTTCACGTAATCATCCATTCGTGTAGTCATATTATACAAATTATTAAGTTCTTTTCTCTTTGCTGGTTCTACATACCTTCATCCTTCATTGAGGTCTAATGGCGCGGTAACCTTTAGGTCTTGTACTTTGAATACCGTCTATATTTTATTTAGGTCAATGATAGTTTTATTATCGAATGCCCAATCAAGTCTCGAGAGTGTTGGATATAGTGTACTTCCATCTACTATGTCGATCACTTCGAAGTATACTACACTGTGCACCCCATCAATATTGACATTTATTCCTATTAACATTTCAATTGGAACGATATTATGCTAGTTTTCTAGTTTCAGATGGATGGGAGACCAAATAAGATTCAACTGGCCCATCATCTCCCAAGTATGTCTCGGTATAACATTTACACCGGACCTCAGATCCAGAATTATATTGTCCATTTCGTAATCTCCTATCTGTGCACTAAGATCAAACTCCCTATTTGTTCACTTCTTATTGTGTACTTGGTTAACTTCTCTATGTGTGACATGTTGCTCTTTTTATTGGACAAAATGGTCAATCATTTCATGCAGAAAACACATATTCATCCTTCATTAAATCTAAGAAACTTATTAAAAATCTCTTCAAAGTACTTACCTCATCAGTTCATTTCTCAGAATGATCATAGACTAGAGGCATATCAAACACCGATGGTTTATCAAACAAGGGTGGCATATTTGAAGTTGATGCTATCTAATCTATTCCCATAAATTATTTTCTTGCTTGCTGGTAAGTATCTTTCTCTTTCCTTGGATTTCACTGAGGATCCTTTTCTTTCTCTTTCCTAAATTATGGACTTCCTTCTTTTGTTGGATTTCACCGAGGATCCTTTTCTTTCTTTGTACGGTGTGATATGAATTAATATGCAGAGGTCTCTTTTCTCAAACACTCTATTCTTCTCTTCTCTCTCAACCACAATCTCCTTCTTACTATACCTAAACCTTTTCCCATAATGCAATACTCCAATATTTGCATTTGACTCAATGTATTCCTCTCTTGACATCCTCAGTCCATCCATTCCTTATTCATCCTTTTGATCTCTTTCCACTCTCATACCATCCTATGGTCATTCCCTAGTCCCCCCTATGTGTGCAAAGTTGCCTAGAAATAAGATTCCATCTTCATAACATTCTTGTCACACAACAACATCTTTATCCAGGTAGACCGCGTGTTTAAAAATATTCCACGCAACCCTTAAATAATTCCCTCTCCGTGACACTATAAGAATGGGTACAATCTATTGCAAACTCTGTAATGTAACCCCCCAATATATTATTCATCCAAAAATAAATTGCACGAGAAAATTTATTACTTACTGTATTCAACTATCTGATAATTCAAAGCATCACCTCATAATCTTCCAACATTCTCCACTAGCCTTTCTAACCATGCAATCACAATTATTGGAAACTCACCAAAGTAAATTTCATGAAGATATGTAAACAAATACCTTTACAACCATTGTTCATCACTAAGCCATGGGTTCCTATTATGTTCTTTGGAAAATTCTTGTTTCTTCCTCAACCATTTTGTGATCTCTTCCTTATTCGACCTCCAAAACAATCCCCTCCATTACAGATCCTGGTCATGACAACATAACCATTTGTTGGTGTGCAATGGGAAGACCCAGGGTCCATCATTAATAAACCAACAAAACCCTTAGACATCGGCCCTTTTAGAATCACTTGCAAGTAAGTGAGGTCTTACCCGAGGCATTTAGAGGGGCTATAGGAACCAAGTTTCTGTAGTGGGGGTAAGTGAGACATTCAACATAAACATACTATGCATTATCCATTTATCGTAGTTTCTGTTACTTAAATTTCAGTTATCATTCCATATACCATGTCCATGGAATTAATCCACTTAAAATTCATCCATTTGTCATTAACTTAAGTGCACAGGATCATAACAACATATATCAATGACATATTCAGAATACTAAACAATTATCATCATCGCGTGATAACCATAAAAATTGAACAAATATATACTAACCATCCATCATATGCATCAGAGACTAACATAAAAGCAACACATCAAGACATAAGGTTTTAACGTGGTTCACCCCAAACTGGGATATGTCCACAACAGATGGCTTCTTATTTTATTTATCATAATCTCCTTACAGTTGCACACTGTGCTTACAATAAGATATAACAATTGACATTACCCAAACTTGCCTCAGCCATTCTACTGCAGTGCGATCCTAACTCTCGAAAATCTCATTCATAACTCAAAACAATCGAATACTTAGACAATTCTTCACTTAAGCTATCTCTCCAAAACTCATCACTCAAAAGAACTTCTTCTACTAAAAAACCCATTACAATTTATAGCTTTACAATAAGACTAAGCCTATTACAAAATGGTTACAAAGTGGAAACAAGTCCCCAAAATCCTAACTACTTTTCTCCTTTTGGGTGTTGACTCCCAAACATGCTCCAACTTCTTTGCAYGTGCACTGCTCCTTAGAAAAAATGTCGCGCAATCCGTTCTTGCATGATTCCCAAGACTTATCCAAAATATCTTGCTCCAACACAAGTGTTTTCTAGAACACATAATTTCCTCCCTGTAGCAAACAAAATGGGTGACCAAGCTATTTATATATGATTATGAGATCATATATAAGAAGGGAGAATAAAATGTGGTTGTTGATTCTATTTCCAGGAAATATGAAGAACAAGGGTCCCTCTTTTCCCTCTCATTCATTGTCACATATTGGCTTCAGGATATTTTCCAGGAATGGTTGCAAGACCCCAAAATTTCTATCCTGATCCAAAATTTGCAATAGGATTCTCATGTATCTCCTTGCTACTCTTGAAACAATGAAGATATTCGATATAAAGGCCGTCTACATTTAAGAAAATAATTGAACCTTAAGTCCACTGCACTGTCTGAGTTGCATGCTTCACCCACAACTAGGAATTCAGGCTTTACCAAAACCTATGAATGGGTCAAACATTATTTTTTTTGGGAAGGAATAAAATAAGACATTTACACCTTTGTGGCTAAATGTGATACCTGCCAATGCAATAAGGGTGAAACCATCAAAGCTCCAAGAACACTCCAACTGCTCTCAATTCCACCTACTATTTGGATGGATATTTCTATGGATTTCATTGTTGGCTTATCTAAATCGAACAATAAATCAATCATCATGGTGGTAGTATATCATCTTTCCAAATATGCTCATTTCTATGATTTTCAAATTTTTATGGATAATATATTCAAAATCCATGGCATGCATCATTCTATTGTCTCTGATCGTGATCCAAATTTAGCCAACAATTTTTGGTAATAATTGTTCAGACTCCAGGGAACCCAATTGCATCTCAACACTGCCAATCATCCCCAAACTGATGGACAAATTAAAGTTGTCAACACATGTTTGGAAATTTATTTGTAGTGTTTTTCATCTGACATAAAAAATCAGTGGGCTCAATGGTTACCCCTAGATGAATGGTGGTACAACACCTCTTAGCATACTAATATTTATTTTTCAAGTACAATAGATAGTAATTCTTTTATTTCTAAATACTGGTAATTACTTCAGATGATATTATTCTTCTTTCACTTTTATTTTATCATTAAGAAATTACACTTCAGAAATTCAACGAAACAAATACAATGCAATAGTAGAATAGTAGAAAAACAAATATCGCATGAAGACACACTGGTTTATCCTGGACACTTCCTCCAAGTCAAACCCTAGACTTCTGATTAGTAGCCGTAGAATAAACTTGGCCTAGTAGCTTCATCTTTTAATAACAACAATAGAAAAGACTTGCACATGCGGACTAGGATAGAGAGAACCCTCACACGTGTGAATAATGGCAAGAGAGAGAGAGAGGAGGGAACATATAGATCACCAAGAATCTCACTAAATATTCCCAAGAACCTTCCTTCCCTTCCTTCCAGTAGCTTGCATGAGAGAGAAAGAGATGTGTTGAGTGAGTAAAATGAGCCAAATCGTCACTTATTTAAATTGGAGAAGTGACCTTTCAAGAGACACCTTTTCATGAGGTGAATTTTTAACTTTTACAAATAATTCTTTTTCTTTTTCTTTACATAAATAATAATTTCCTTTTTGTCTTTACAAAATACATTATGAAGACTGGCCATAGTTACAATTTCAACACTCCCTCTTAACTAGGGAGGTATTCATAACAACCAACTAAATGTATTCAAGTTGAACAATTTTATCTAGCGAAAAGTTACATCAAATATATCATGACATATCATCAACCAAATCATATATGAGCCATAATTCATCTGGCATGTTGCAAATCAAGTCATATCATCCACTGTATCATCTCTAAGCCGTACTATCATGATGCTTCTACATCATATCTAAGTTGTACTGACATGATGTGGAGTATCATCTACATCATCTCTAAGTTGTACTAGCATGGTGCTTCTACATCATATCTAAGCTGTACTAGCATGATGTATATCAATGCCTCTACATCATCTCTAAGTTGTACTAACATGATGCTGCTACATCATATCTAAGATGTACTAGAAATAATGCATCATATCTAAGCTATACTAGCATGACACAAGTCAGGAAACTACATCATCTCTAAGATGTAATAACATGATGCTAATCCATCATATCTAAGATATACTAGCATGATGTGATTCAGACAATTGCATCATCTCTAAGATGTACTAGCATGATTCTAATGCATCATATCTAAGCTATACTAGCATGATACTAATGCATCATATCTGAGTTGTACTAGCATGATGCGACTCCAGATATTTGTATCATATCTAAGCTATACTAGCATGATATATATCAATACTCCCTCTCAACTAAGGGAGATATATCCACAAGTCCCAACTTGTCCCTGAAGTATACAAAATTCCCTTTGGACAAGGGATTCGTCAGAATATCCATTATCTTCTCATTGGTGGAGATATATTGGATTTTTATTTCTCCCTTATGGACTCGATCACAGATGTAATAATAACTTATCTCAATGTGCTTCGATCTGTCATGGAACACAGGGTTATATGAAATCTTTACAAAACTTTGATTGTCACAAAATATCACAGTTGAATCCAACACATGATAAAATAGTCCAGAAATCAATTTATAGAGCCATACTGCTTCAGTACAAGCATCACATGTTGCAATGTACTCTGCCTCTGTAGTACTGAGTGCCACAAACTTCTGTTTCCTGCTAATCCAAGATATCATGGCTGAGCCCAAACTGAAGCAATTACCCGAAGTACTCTTTCTGTCATACACACTCCCTACCCAATCAGATTCTGTATATCCCTGCAACTGTACATCACTATTTGAGACATATCTAAAACCATAATTCAGTGTCCCATGTAAGTATCTCAAGATATGATTAGCAGCTATCCAATGCTCATGTCTAGGCTCCACCTAGAACTGGCTCAATGTGTTTACATCAAAGCATATGTTTGACCTGGTATTCACCAAATACATCAATGATCCAATCAACTGTCTGTACATGGACGAATAAACTAGTTCAGAGTCTGAGTCTCTCAGTTTTTTCAAATTAGTCACCATGGGAGTAGACATGGATTTGGAATCCATCATCCCAAACTTCTGAAGGATCTTTACTACATACTTCCTTTGACCTAGGAATATTTCACCAGGATTTTTCCATACCTCCAGTATCAAGTAATAATGCATGAGGCCAAGATCCTTCATATCAAATTCTGAAGCTAACTCACTCTTACACTGAATGAGGAGAGGCTTTGCACCTGTCAAAAATAAGTCATCAATATATAACAAAAAAATCACATGTGCATTGTTCACAACTTTGTAGTATAGGTTTGGATCAACATAGCTCTTGGAAAATCCAAGTCTTGTTAAGTAACTATCAATCTATGCATACCAAGCTCTTGGAGCTTGCTTGAGACCATATAAGGCCTTTTTCACTTTGCAAACATGAGACTCCCTAGAGTGAACCTCAAATCCTTGAGGTTTCTCTATGTACACTTCCTCTTCAATTACTCCATTTAGAAACATAGTATTCACATCCATCAGATGTAGACTTGATCCAGGTGGATATTGGTGGCCACCCACCTTTTCCAAATGACTCAAAATAGTTTTCTGGCTTGCCTAAATCACCTTCTATCCAACAGAAGAAGGTCGACAAGGATGCATCAAAGTGTGAAGACTCCTTCTGCACATCGTCCTCTCATGTATCTCGACTTGTTGAACATCCTCAACCTCAACAGGTTTGTGACAAATTTCCACAAACTGAGCAACGCGACGTCTCTAGCAAGACAAATAACTCACCAAGATGAAGATTCAACAAACGCTTTTCCATCTCCCTCGAGAACTCAACAAAATGGAGACCATTGCTTCCTAAGGAGGGAGGATTGATCCAGGTGGATATCGGTGGCCACCCACCTTTTCCAAATGGCTTAAAACAGTTTTCTGGCAATTTTGGCAATTTACTATTTTTAGCAGGTTTTAACTTCTAGGGCCATTTTGAGGGTCCAAATGAATTTTTTTCAATATATAGGTTCACAATGATAGCCAATGGCATAATTGAGACACCAAAATGAATCTCCTCGACGATACCTTTCCAACCAGCTATCAAACACCTAAAATGGAGATCGTATGCAAAAGTTACGACCCAGGAAGTTGATGTACTCACTTACCCAAACGGGGCCCACATGACTTTTGGCGCTTCATCTCCTAGGGTTAGGTTTTTGGATGTCTAGGGTTTTTGGCATTCCTGTTTATTGTAAAAAATGCCTTCAGAGCCTCATTGTAATCATCTTCTTATGAATGCGAGTAGCCATCACATCTCTCCTCAGAGATAAGCTGCCACCATTCTAGTGAGTCTTTCACTCTATATTTTTACAGTCTCTGTACATTTCTTTCATTAATAGAAATCATATATTACTGTATATATGTGTTTATGGTTGCATCTCTGATACATTTCTGTTATATTATTGAATATCTACGATATTTCTGTGCATTTCTTTATTATATCCCCGATCTCATTTCATGCTAAAAATAATCCAGATCAAGACTCCATCCCATAGAGGCTGCAAGAGAGATAATGGATCTGATGGAAGTGTATCTCACAACAGGGGAAAATGTCTCATCATAATCTTCTCCCTCTTTTTGGGAAAATCCTCTAGCCACAAACATTGTCTTATATTTATCAATGCTTCCATCCACCGCATGCTTAATCTTATATATCCATTTTGAAGTCACCAAAGACTTCCCTTCAGGCCTTGGAACTATTTCCCACACATCGTTCTTCATGATGGATTGATGCTCTTCCATCATGGATTCCTTCCATTCTTTCYTTTTGACARCCTTTTCAAATGTGGAAGGTTCTTCATTCACAAGTTTTGTCATTAGTGCTGCATAACAAGAGRAACTCTTGGGTTTCTTACTTTCCCTGAAGGAATCACTTGGACCTTTATTTCCTTCTGCTTCTTGCAAGGTGGATGTGAGCCAATTTAGTCTCTTTTTGATCTTTGGGGCAACAATTGGCTTCTCAKGTTCAAGTGTTTTTTCTTGTTCCTCATCAAGATGTTCGAGAGAGCATGTACTTTCCTCTTTGGGTTCTCCATGTTCCTCTTCCTAGTTGGAGTCCATGGAATCTTCTATGGATTTCCAGTAAGAAATATTCTCATCAAAAGTTACATCTCAATCGAAGTCAACCTTTTTCTGACCTAGAACATATATTCTGTAAACTTTTGATGATTCACTATATCCAACGAAAATACCCTTCTTTCCTGAAGGTTCCAACTTCTCTCTCTTGTCTTTGGGAACATGGATGTAAACATGACAACCAAATATTCTTAAGTGTTCCACACATGGTTTCTTTCTAGAGAATGCTTCTTCTGGAGTCTTGTATTTCAATATTCGGTGAGGAATTCTATTTTGTACATATACAACTGCCATCGCTGCTTCACCCCACATAAACATGGATACGTTTTTATCATTAATCATAGATTTGATAGATTCTTCGATAAACACGTTCTTCCTTTCTTCTACACCATTCTGTTGAGGATTATGACGAACAATCAATTCCCTCTTAATTCCAACAACTTTTCATAAAGCAACTAGCTTCTTGGAGGTGTATTCTCCTCCATTATCAGACCTTAGTGTCTTTATCTTCTTTCCTTTCAAGTTTTCAACTTCTGCCTTGAATTATTGAAACTTTTCAAACACTTCATCTTTTGTTTTCAACAGGTAAATCCAATTCTTGTGTGAGAAGTCATCAATGAATACCACATAATAAAGAGAACCTCCTAGTGATTTTATCGACATAGGTCCACATACATCTAAGTGTATCAAATTTAATATTTTCTTGGATTTCTTCTCACTTCTTAGGAATGGACTCTTCACATTCTTCCCAAGTGCACAACCTCTTCATACTCCTTCATGTGTTGGTTGCAATTCTGGTACCCCATCCACCATCTGATTAAGGGATGGTAATGCTTGATAGTGAATGTGTGCATACCTTCTATGCCATAGTTCTCTAGGATTAACTTCTTCATGAACAAGAGCTTGAGTGCTTTTCCCTAACATCTTGTAGAGTCTTCAATCACAAATCCTGATAACTCTAGCATTATCTATGCTAGATATCTTGGACCAAACAAGTACTTTTCTATCTACAAAAGCTATCCTTTCACCTTTATCTTCTAGACATGAAATGGAGACTAAGTTTTTCTTCAAACCAGGTACAAATAGGACATTTCTAAGATGGACATTGTTGCCTGATTCCAATTCGATAGAGGATTTTCCAGTTCCCTTGACTGCATAGGAATTCTTGTCTCCAAGATTCACTCTATGAGAGGCCTTATTTTCCTTTATGCTTGAGAGATTTTCCCATTCACTTGTCATGTGCCTAGAAGAACCACTGTCAATCAACCATATTTCATATTCTCCTTTAATGGATCCTGCAAGGGATGAATAGTAGAAGAAATATGTTTCTTCATGCTTATTCTTATTTGATGGTTCTTCTTCTTGACATCAACAACCGTCACATTATGTTTTCCCTTTCTTTTCTTTGACATTTCAAGACAATTCCTCTTGTAGTGGCCATACTTATGGCAACCAAAGCATTGTACTTTTGATACATCTTTATTATTGGATTTCCTTCCTAAATTCTTATTCTGGAACCCAAACCTTTTCTTACCTCCAGTCTTCCTGAACCTTGCTACATAGGCTTAAGCATATTCATCTTTCTGGATTCTTTCCTTTGATGCAATTCTTGATTCTTCTTGGGCACAATAGGTCCATAGTTCTTCAGATGAAGGGAAGTCCTTCCTTGTGTTCATGTTTGAGGCAAATGCATCCCAAGTTTTAGGTAGACCATTGAGTGCAATGATCACAATTTATTTGTCAAATATTGTTTCATCAATTTCTTGTAGTTTATCTCTTGTTTGGGAGATCCTCTCGAAGTATGAGGCTACAATATCATCCTTCATCATTTTGGTGTCAGAAAGTTCATTCTTCAAACTCATTATTTGACCAATATTTTGTATTGAGAATATCTTGATTAAGGCATCATACATCTTCTTGGATGAATCAAGATTTGATATGTATGGAATCAAATGATCCTTGATTGAATCCACAATGATGCTCATGGAATTTATATCATTCTCTTTGAACTTCCCCTTTTTTGCAATGATCTAGTTGTCTTTTTCTTATTCTAGATTTATTTGAGGTTCCGTGATCTTCCCTTTCATGATATCCAAGACTTTGTTCTTGGAAAGGATAAGATCTATCCTTGTCTTCCATGCTCTGAAGTTAGAAGTTCCCTCTAACTTGTTCTCATACTTCATTTGATAGACATTATTGTATGATTTCAACGAAAGGTTTCTTAATAGAAGGGTGTTTCTAGATTTGTTCTTTAGAAAAGCACTGATGTTATGGATATTTTCACCAAAGTTATGATACCATGTTGATTTTTCAAATAAAATAGATAATACTACTTTTATTTCTGAATACTGGTAATTACTTTAGATGATATTATTCTTCTTTACACTTTTATTTTATCATTAAGAAATTACACTTCATAAATTCAATGAAACAAATACAGTGCAATAGTAGAACAGTAGAACAACAGAGATCACATGAAGACACATTGGTTTATCCTGGCCACCTCCTCCAAGTCAAACCCTAGAATTATTATTAGTAGCAACAAAATAAACTTGTCCTAGTAGCTTCGTCCTTTAATAGCAACAATAGAAAATACTTGCACGTGCGAAATAGGATAGAGAGAACCCTTGCACGTGTGAATAATGGCAAGAGAGAGAGAGGGCGGAACAAATAGATCACCAAGAAGCTCACTAAATATGCCCAAGAACCTTCCTTCCCTTCCTTCCAGTATCTTGCATGAGAGAGAAAGAGATGTGTTGAGTGAGTAAAATGAGCCAAATCATCACTTATTTAAATTGAAGAAGTGACCTTTCAAGAGGCACCTTTTCATGAGGCGACTTTTTACCTTTTGCAAATAATTCTTTTTCTTTTTCTTTACATAAATAATAATTTCCTTTTTGAATTTACAAAACACATTATGAAGACCAACCATAGTTACAATTTCAACAACTACCACTCGCATGACTCCCTTTGAAATTGTCTAAGGGAAAAAACCACTGTCAATTCTCTTATACATGCTAGGTGTGTCCAAGGTTCATGAGGTTGAAAAAAATCTTACATCCCATGCGAACATTCTCTATACCCTTAGAGAAAATTTGGTCCTAGATCAGAATGACATGAAGCAACAAGCAAATCAGGGTTGTTCTGAATGAAAATCCACTGAAGGGGACTAGTTTTTTCTTCGTCTACAACCTTATAAGAAGACTTCACTCAAAGATAAAAAATATTAGAAAATTGCGTCCAAATTTTATGACCCTTATACAGTTCTCAAGCGAGTGGGGCCCATGGATTACCAGTTGCTCTGCCCAGTTAGTCTAAGCTCCATACTATTTTTTATGTCTCCTGCTTAAAGAAAGTGATTGGAACTAAGTGCTAGACTCAAAATAGTATTCTTGAGTTGGATGAACGTTGCATCCACAAACAGTCTTGAACGAGTGTGAGCATCGTTTCCTTCAGTGCATTATCAAGGAATTTTTAGTTGAGTGGAAGGACACACCACTAGAATATGCCACATGGGAGTTCGCTACCATTTTGCAACAATTTCCTCATTTGAAGCCTTGAGGACAAGGTTTTTTTTCAAGGGGAAGGCATGCTAGGAACCTAACCTCCCTAACCACTCATGTAGGTAGAATAATATATTTTCCATGTAATAAAGTGAGACATTAATAAATAAGGCCTAGTTAATAATGTGAACATGTCTATTGTAAGAAGACTTAATAGAAACTTCCGCTTCTAGAAAGATCTTCCTATAGATTGTTCTTTAGAAGATAGAATTAGTATAAATAGGAGTAGAAGGCATGATAAAGTCTTGTCTTGAGAATTATTGTAATATAGCTCTGCTCTGCTAAAGGTTTCCCCCTCAAAAAGGCAGATGAACTTGGATTTCTATCAATAAATGCTTCATTTTTGGTGTTGTGATTTTCTATATTTTGTTGTTCCGCTAGTATTTTCTACAAAATTTTTGTTTTTGCTTATTATAATACATCTTATACCTTATAATATGCCCACCTCGAGAAGAGAATACTCTTTTTTTCTACTGTAGGTTTTTTTCTTGAAATAAATTTTGGCGATCTTCACCTGGGCCCACTACATCCTCATCTAACAAATTTATAATGTATTTTGGACATTAGTTGCTCTTCAAACCTCACACATTAGGGGGAATATGTTATAACATCAATTGCCACCACATATGCATTGATGACTTTTTTGGCCTTTCCATGTCCTACTTGCAGACATTAATCCCCTTTACCTCCTCTAGATTATTCAAAAACAATATGTTTTGACATGTACACACCCTAACAACTATGCAAGGTGCATGTACGTGTGTTTCTCCATTGAAAGTCGTGTACACCTCATTTTTTCTCAATTGTTTTTTCATATATTTGGGCGAGGTTCACAGATTTACCTGGTTCCTAACCCCATGTTTTCATGCATAACTAATCCACTCCAACCCCTTGGAGATGGTATAAATTGAGCCTAAGGAATGAGGAGAGGAGGAAGAATACTTGAAGAAAAATTATGATGATTTCTCACCTTGTCTGCAAGCCCTTATTTTCCCTACTTTTGATTCATATCCTCACA
>JASDQU010373397.1:40726-60461 GCA_032191745.1 Picea mariana | reverse complement strand
TCCTTGGTATATATAGGAGACTAGGAGGTATAATTACAACTAATGGCCTAAAGCCGACATAAATAAAATAAAATTACTAATATAATATGCCCCAATTAAGGGGTAATGAGACAATATTAGGGCTTAACAGTTTAAGTATGGGAGGGGTGTCATAAAGGTTCTATTGGGTAGACCAAATCCCTCAAGTAGCGGATGCTCCTAAGGATGGCCTTTCAAGGTTGTGTAGTGGATGATGAGGTATAAGGTGTTTAGACTTCATAGGTCGATGAGTTTCATGACATACAAGGGTTTGTATTATCTAATTTATGGGTGCCTTTGTAGAGGGTGTGTGGCACCTTCGTTCGTGATTCACTTTTTCCAAGCCCATGTTCTTACCATTATTTATTTCTCTCATGTTTTAAGGAATGATTTGAAGGCCACTGTCTTGGCTTGGTGTCCAGATAATGACAATGTCGTTCGCAAATTGCTCACGGAAATGAGAAGGCTTCTCGTGATGAGACCCCCTTTCTCTCAGTTGTGTAACTGAGAGCCACTACCTTGGCTTGGTGACCAGATGATGGTAATTTCATACCGCTAAATATCCATGATCATGATAGGATGGCTCATGATGAGACCTCCCATCCTCCAACTAACCCATTAAGCATTCATTATCATTTATTTTTTTAGGTGCCCCTTTTCTTACAAAGAAGCGTTTCATTGCTTTCTCAGGGATCCCTGGGTGAAGCATATGGATGGTCTATATCTAGGATTTTATATTTTTAGCCAACAAAAATCCCTCTAGGCATTCAATCCCTTCTTTCCATGAAATGAGGTACATGCCCTTCTTGGGTCACTAAAGTCAAAGGGCCCAGAAGAGGGTAGTATGATGGGAATGCGATGAGCGGAAAATGGTATGTATCGTCGAGAATGGTATGATAACCCATTAAGGGACCCCCAGTTGAAATCATTCCCCAAAGTTTGGCCACTTACAAGGAAATCTATGACACTCACCAAGATGAAACCTGGTAAAAAGAATAATGTCCAAGCAGGTGTTCTATAATCAAAAGTATCTCAAATACAACATGCTTAAATTCCTTAAATATTAGGGTGATTACCTACCACAATACTGACTTCTACCACATGGAGAAAGACCCACATGCCTTCCAAAAGTTAGCTGGTGTGGTGGATTAGCTGACAATGGAACAAAATGTGGTGATAGAGCCAGCTTTCGTATGTGCAAGTTGACACTATTGGTCATGTAATCTCTCGAAACTCCATATCTGCAACCTAAGGGACTGGAGACATGATCTCCTTAGTTATCCCAAAAAATGGGGATAACATCTGGATCCTACTTGGGAACATGTGTTCATTGTAGAGTGAATGAGAAAAACATCATCTCCTAGTAGACATGTGCCTACACTGAAACAAGAAACCATAAAATTTAGGGTGGTTCTATCACCCTTCGTCCATATATGTCAAAATCTAGAAAATAAAATTTTAGCATTTTTTCAAATATTTCTAAACTAAGCATGAAATCAATATGCAAGTAGAGAAAAATGAAACATGAAATGCATCTAAACTAATATGAGCAATCAATATGAAAATGAAAGGAAATCAAAATGACTTACCTACTTACCTAGGACCTAGGCCCTGAAGAAGTCAAGTGTCGCCTTCGTAATAATGTTTGAGGAGGGATCCATTCGTTGGTAGTGGAACCCTCCTCCCTTCTATTGTGGATAAGTAAAAAGATTCTGACCCACATATTTCCTCTATTTTTAGGGCCCTGACCAAAGACCGTCGAACTTTTGATGCATTCTAGGTTTTTCTCTCCTCTTGTCCCACAATAAGACCTGGTCCCCTTCCTTGAAATATTTTTGCCTCGCCTTTCGATCAAAGGTTCCTTTCAAATTTTATTGATTCTTTTCCATTTGATCGAAGTTCATTCTTTGAGTTTTTTCCAATTTCATGTGATCCAAGTGGATATTGGTGGCCACCCACCTGTTCCAAATTCCAACTGGCTCATCTTGACAGTTTTCAGTTCAATGTGTTTCTCTGTAATGTGGAAAATTCTTTGTATTTGTGGGTTCTTCACTTACAGGGCTATCCTAAATCCCTACACAAAATCCAATTGGATATTGGTGGCTTCCCACCTATTCCAACTGGCTTATTTTGGAAATTTTCATGTCAATACATATTTCTGTACTTCTAGGGCCATTTTGGGGCTCTAAACAATGTTTTATTGGATTTCCATAGTCAAACTATAGATAGAGTTAGATTTTGATGGAAAAATGCGTAGTTATCTAAAATACCTTTCCAACAAGATATCAGACGCCTAAAACGGAGATCGTACACAAAAGTTACGACCCCGGGAAGTTAATGTACTAACTTACCCCAACGGGGCTCACATGACTTTTGGCGCTTCATCTCCTAGGGTTAGGTTTTTGGATGTCCAGGGTCTTAGCATTCATGTTTAGTATAAAAAGGCCTTAAGATCTTCATTGTAATCATCTTCTTATGAATGAGTGTAGTCGTCACATCTCTTCTCAGAGATAAAGCTGCCACCATTCTAGCGAGTCTTGCACTCTATATTTTTATAGTCTATGTACATTTCTTTCATTAATAGAAATAATGTATTGTTGTATTTCTCTGTTTCTAGAATTTTTTTATGTGAATTTCATTGTAATATCTGTACTTTCATTTCGTTCATACAATCTAGATCACCATGAGTTGATCAATTCGCCCGTGCAATGCTTCTTTATCTGTAACAAATTGTTGGGCTATTTGTAATGCTGGAATTTGGAGATTTACAGGCAAGGGAGATTCTAACGCTTAAACCAACTCAAAAGGGGTTTTTCCGGTGGAAGTCTTGGTAGTTGTGTGGTCTGCCCACAAGGCATACTTAATTTTGCTGTCCCAACTCTTTTTGTTTTCCCCAAAAATTTTCTTCACAATATTCATGATGTTTTTGTTGCTGGATTCTTCCAATCCATTTTATTGAGGGTAATGATTTGAGGAGTGTGATAAAATAATCATATACTTAAAGAAAAAATAATTGAGCTCCATTGAGATAAAATATTTGGCGTTATCGGTGGTTATCTTAGAAGGAACACTGAATCTAGTAATAATCTTTTCCTCAAGGAACTTCAACACAACTTCTTCTATTGCTTTCTTTGTTGGGATAGCTTCCACCCATCTGGTGAAGTAATCAATGGCGGTCAAAATCCATTGATACCCATTACTAGAGTTTTCCTTTAAATCACCAATGAAATATAATCCCCATTGTTGAAAGGGTGCTTCTACAATGACTGTCTTAATGGGAAGAGCAGGAAGGCATTTCTTTCCAGTAAAAAAATAGCACGCTTGACAAGATCTAACATATCGATGCGTTTTAGAGAAAATAGTGGGAAATAGTATCTTTCCCTTAAAATATTATAGGAAATGGTGCATGCTACAAAATGGCCACCACAATGCCCTAAATGAAGGTCGAACATTGAATTATCAACTTATTCTTTATTAACACATCTGAGGATTACCCCATCAAGGTTCCTCCACCCGAGACCGTTCTTTGTTAGGAAATAATTCATAGCTTTGAGTATCAAGGCTCTCCTTTTATGTTCTACCAAATGATGAGGGCAAGTGAGGTTTTTCAAGTAATAAATGACATCTGAATACCATTCATTGTTCTCGACCTCACTTTTGATAATGTTGATTTGTTCGTTATCTCCTACCTCGATGGCCTCTTGATTTTTTTCTGTCATCATTTTGGACAGAACTTTCCCTTTAATTATCTTAGTTGGTTTGACCTCCAAATCGTATTCCTGTATTTGTGAAACCCACTTTTCTCTTGATCCAAGGAAATATTGTTGTGATAAAATGTTCTTTACAACGGGGTAGGGGATGAAGGATTTAATCTTGTTGTATCCTACATAAGTTCGGAAGTGTTTGAGTGACTTGATTAGAGCATAAGATTGTTTTTCTATAAGGGTGTAATTCAATTCCGAGTCTCTAATATTTTTTCTCATGTAAGCAATCAGTTGTTCATCCCCTTGATCATTCTTTTGTAACAAAACTCTTGCAATGGTGTCCTTTGAAGTGAAAGAAAATATGATGAAGTCTTTGGAAAAATTTGGACTAACCAAGACTGGTGCAACAATTATTTCTTCCTTGGTACACTGGAAGGACAACTTACCTTAATTTTCCCACTCAAAATGGGCATCCTTCTTTAGAAATTCATTAAGGGGTTTAATAATCTCAACAAAGTTTGGAATGAATCTACTCACGTAGTTAATTTGACCAAAGAAAGATTGCAGGGATTTATTTTCTTTAGGGAGATAGATCTTCTTGATGGATTCAACCTTGGCAGGGTCTATTATGATTCCATATTTAGAAATGATATGACCTAGCAACTTACCCTTGTCAACACCAAAAATTGATTTCTTAGGGTTGAGAGAAACACCATACKCCATACATATCTRGAAAATAGTTCTCAAGTGTTGGATATATTGTTCYCTCTTTTTGGAGATGGCGTTTAGATTRTCYTGATAGATATCTATAAGTTTTCTGATYAGATCCCTAAGAGAATAGTCCAYGACGTGTTGGAAGGTGTCCCCTGCATTGGTCAATCCAAAGGGAATTCTTAAATACTTATGAGTTCCCTAAGGGGTGGTGAAAGAGGTTTTTGGTTGGTCATCCTCCTTTACCAACACTTGATTATATCCCAAGAAACCATCGAGCATGGACATCATTTCTGCACTGGTGACCCTTTGCAAAAGATATTCCATGTTTGGTAGAGGATAATTGTCCTTAAGTGAATCTTGGTTTAAATTTCTGAAGTCTACACATATCCTTATTTCCCCAGTCTTTTTCCTTACAATGACTAGATTAGACACCCATGATGAAAATATGACAAGCTCAATTATTCCTTCCTCAACCATCATTTATTACTCCTTTTGTACCTGTGAGGCAACCTTTGGGTTCATCTCCCTGCGTTTTTGTCTGAAGGGTTTTGTGCCTTCTATAAGGGGAATAACATGTTGTATGATGTCTTCATGGTAAGCCTTCATATCTTTGTAAGACCAAGTGAAGACATATTTAAATTATCTTATTGGGGAAATCATATTTTCCCTTTCATCAGCCGTTGTTCCTTTCCCAAACTTGATCATCTTTGGGGATTCCTCACTTCCAATGTTGAATTCAATGATCTCGTCATTGATTTTGCTTGAGGGCTTCCCCTTATACATATCATTCCAATAAAAAAGGTCTTATAAGGGGATGGTACCTTTGGGTAAGGGTCCATCAGCTATATCAATGATCTCAATACTCTACTTTTCTACTAATATATTTATCTGGCCCTTTGAGAATTCACCTTCATTTCAGAGAAAACACAGAATTTGACTTTCGTTATCAAAAAATTTCCAATATTCGAAGTTGTCGGGTAACGAGGGACTGTAATTTACTTCCACCTTATAGAGATTGACTTCCTTGAAAATTTGCAAGGTGGAATTAGAGACAACAAGGTTGTTTACCAAATTATTCTCTTCCCTAGGGATGGTTTCAATAGAAAAGTTGTCAAACTTCTTTATGGTGTCCCACATGACATCCCTATATTGTTTCAACCTTAGGTTTTTAGCAGAGAATTTCCTTTTAACTTGTGAAATGATTAAGTCAAAGACCCATTTTATGTCCATGGTCTTGATGTTCATATCAATGTTGTATGATGTCTTCATGGTAAGCCTTCATATCTTTGTAAGACCAAGTGAAGACATATTTAAATTATCTTATTGGGGAAATCATATTTTCCCTTTCATCAGCCGTTGTTCCTTTCCCAAACTTGATCATCTTTGGGGATTCCTCACTTCCAATGTTGAATTCAATGATCTCGTCATTGATTTTGCTTGAGGGCTTCCCCTTATACATATCATTCCAATAAAAAAGGTCTTATAAGGGGATGGTACCTTTGGGTAAGGGTCCATCAGCTATATCAATGATCTCAATACTCTACTTTTCTACTAATATATTTATCTGGCCCTTTGAGAATTCACCTTCATTTCAGAGAAAACACAGAATTTGACTTTCGTTATCAAAAAATTTCCAATATTCGAAGTTGTCGGGTAACGAGGGACTGTAATTTACTTCCACCTTATAGAGATTGACTTCCTTGAAAATTTGCAAGGTGGAATTAGAGACAACAAGGTTGTTTACCAAATTATTCTCTTCCCTAGGGATGGTTTCAATAGAAAAGTTGTCAAACTTCTTTATGGTGTCCCACATGACATCCCTATATTGTTTCAACCTTAGGTTTTTAGCAGAGAATTTCCTTTTAACTTGTGAAATGATTAAGTCAAAGACCCATTTTATGTCCATGGTCTTGATGTTCATATCAATGTCCAGGTTAATTCCTAGGATAAGGGATTTGTACTCGGCGATGTTGTTTGTGCAGTTGAACTCAAGCTTGTACAAGAAAAGGGTAGTCTCATTATTTGGTGATATTAAGACTATCCCTACACCCAAACCCATGCTTGAGTGTGCACCATCTAAATATAATCCCCAAGATCCTTCCTTCTTTTCCTCATCAAGGAAAAGCGAGTTTTCCAAAATGAAGGTGTTGTCGATTCCCTCTTCTAGAACTTGATGGGTTATATTGACATGATCCACACCACCTTCACTTTTGGTCTTGCTTGGGGTAAAAGGATTTCTCCTCACCTTTGATGATATCAAATTCTCTTTCTTTGTGAGGATCTGTCAATATTTGCTGAACATGTTGCAAAAACTCTTCTTCATCATGTTTTGCGTCTTGTCCCCTTTCAACCTCCAAAATATAATTTGTTGGGAAAGGTGTACTTCTTGGTGTTACCTCCTTTTCTTTCCTTAATAGGTTCATCATGCAATGAGCTACCCTTTTAGATACCTTCTCGTGTTCCCCTTGCAGATATATTTTGGAATCGAGGGGAAAGTCTGGTGAGACAAAGTCATCAATATGATTGATCTGAAAGGTATCTTTAAGACATTCTTCCTCTTCTATGAAACATGATGTTATGTTTTCTTCTATCTCACATGCTCTTTCTTTAAATTCAAACAAAGTTGTATGGAATCTCCCAATTAAAGCCCCATATGGGTCTTTCATGGTTGATATGTAAGGCTTGAGGATAGTATCATGGGAAGGTTTTAAATCTTGAGGGAAACTCCTTACGAGGGTTTTGAATCTATCATCGAAATCCCTTATACTCTCCCTTGAATTTCTCTTGTAGTTATAGATTTGATCGTAAAGGGACTGGTAGTCTTTGTTCTTTCTAAATATTTTGGTAAAACATTTTCAAAAGAGATCCCAATTCGTGATTGTTCCCGGGAGAATACTATCATACCACTCTTCAACCTTTCCAAAAAACGTGTAAGAGAAGAGTCTCAACATAACATCTTCACGTTGGTCATAATGTTCTAGAGCACAGAGGAAGAAATCTAAGTGATCTTCAGTTGTAATGAGATCTTCTCGTGGAAATATGGGGAGCCGCTCTTTGAAATCCTTTGGGAGTTTGTGAGGAGATCCAAAGATATTTGTTATGTCCAAAGGTTTGGGCGTATATTTTTCCTATGGGCTCCATGTAGCACTCGACGAGGTGGGCACACGTGAGAGTGGAGGTGTGGAGGTAGTAGGTGAGGATGGAGGGATAGGAGAAGTATATGGAAAATCATAAGAGGTGGGAGAAAAATGAGGAATAGACCTTTTGGGTGAGGTATCACGACATTTGGAAGATTTTTTTGGGGTAGGGTAATGCCCCCTTTGGGTACTTCCCACAATGGAGTAGCCAGATAAGATTTAGGGAAACCTCATGAAAGGTGGAAGGGGAATGTTCCTTAGGTGGAGTCTCTAGGAAATATAGGGTAAAGGCTTTGGGGTAGCTCGCCAAAGTGTCTTTAGGGATTGGAAGAGGATTCAAAATCCTCCCCGACAACAACTCCAAAATGTTATCGCACAAGTTGTAGGTTGGGAAAATCCTGAACCAACCACCAAAATGGTGACAAATAAGAGAGAACCTACCCATTGTTACCTTAGATAGGTTTTCTCGTCACTTTAGAGATAATAAAATCACCTCAAGGGGGGAATCCCGATGAACCTAGGGGGAAATTAGATGGAAATTGGGATTTATGAACGATTTCCCATATACTTCAAGTTTCTATATGGAAAAGGGAACTTGGTGATGAGTCTTAAGGGTTGTTTGAGGTTTCCAAAGAGTTGAGTGACCTAGAAAGAGATAGTACATGCCCGAGACACAAGGAAGATCAAGTATACCATGCAATATATCAATTGGAAAAGAAAGTTAAGCTTGTTTTCCCTAATAGAAGGAGTCACTAACAATATATATCAGCATTGAAATAGAACAATAATCTGCTAAACAAGTGCTATAAATCAAGTAAAAGATGTAAGAGATAAACTAGCTAAACACTAGTGAAACTCAAGATTCAAAAACTAAGATACTAGATAAAAGGTAAGTTCGTGTAAACACTTTATGCAGCAATATAAATCATCCTTATGGCTGTAAAAAACAATTTATTAAAGAAATATATTCAACCACAAAAACTCATGAAGAATCCACCCAAAATTTGCGCCAGACTAAGTAGATAAAAGTGGCAAACTCATAGCTAATTCTGACGGTTGAAAAACAAGTTATGAGTGAAATAAAGTTAGGGTTTCTATAGCCCTAATGGTCAAAGATGAAGGTTTATAACAGAAACAAGATATAACCCTTTAGAGGAGATGCCCTAGTGGTTAAGGGGTTCTCTAGGCAGAAGAAACAAAACCCAGATTGCAAAAAGTTAATATGGAAAACATTCATGCTTTCCAATGCACTATTTTATTTCTCCAATGCAAAATATTCAGATTAGTGCCTTCAAAATTGGGTGAGTGGGGTATTTAAAAAAGAAGTTAGATAAAACACAACCCTAGGGATGTAAATTCTCTTATTCCTTAGGGTATTCCAACCAACTTAGGGTAAATCTATGAGGGTATACACACTCGTATTCCTCCTAGAAACCCTTCCTTAAGAAAAGACTTATAACTGTTAACAATAAGATGAAGAAATGATGGAGGGTGTATCCAAAATAATCCTCCCTAGGGTTTTCACCAACAATAACCAAAATAAGAAATAAATAAATAGCATGTGAAGATTTTTCCTTACCCAATCCAAGAAATGAGATATCAAACCCTAGTTCACCATGCAAAATTCATCCAAGAGCCAAGTGAACAAGCCTTTAGGAGGTGCACATCACTCTTCCTCATCCATTCACCAAGAGACACTTCACAAGATTGAAACACCATAATCTCCAAGAGTAGAAAAAATTTCAGCCAAGTACTTCTCACAATGGGAGAGATATGTTATGAAATGAGATTCACATGATGTCTATTTATACAAAAGTCTTGAAACATAGTTTGTTCACTTAGCAAGGGTAAAAAATAAGATAAGGGGTCAAAAACCCTTATCTTAACCCTTGCATCAAATAACAATATTTAATATTCACTTTAACACAATAGAAACTCTAAAAATGAGATGATGTCACCCCTTTAGGGTACGTTTTGACACCTTGAACAAGTCGTTGGAGAAGAGAATGTAGGTAGTTGGTGTTCCTTGAGACTCCTCATCATGTTTCAGGGTCAATCAATTCCTCCTATGATAAAAATATGCCAAGTGTCAATGTGCAATAACTCCATCACCATCAAACCCCCTCAAACATGACATCAACCCTAAAAAAATGACATTTTGCATCTCCTACGCAAGTCGTTAGGGTACTAGGGGCTAGATAAGATCCTCCATGATGCCATGTAAGCCTCCAAAGGAATATATATGTGATCCAGTGTGTGGGCATACAAAATCCAACCTGTGGGATATTTGCCCCATGGAAGCCCAAGCTAAGCATTTTCTCCCAAAATTGGCCACCAAGCAAGGTCCTGCAAAACAAAAGGGTATGTCCTCTAAAGATATCAATTCAAAGATATCGTGAAAAGTGTAAACCACATCTAATAATTAGGAACCTAAACATGTGCATCAAAAATACCTCATCAAATTAAACAAATGTTCAAAAACCTTATACAATTGACCAAGTTTAAGTATGGGAGGGGTGTCATAAAGGTCCTATTGGGTAGACCAAAACCATGAAGTAGGGGATGATCCCAAGGATGGCCTTTCAAGGTTATGTAGTGGATCATGAGGTGGAAGGGGTTTAGAATTCATAGTTATATGAGTTTCATGACATATAAGGGCTTGCATTATCTAATTTATGGGTGCCTTTGTAGAGGGTGTGTGGCACCTTCGTTCGTGATGCACTTTTTCCAAGCCCATGTTCTTGCCATTATTTATTTCTCTCATGTTTTAAGGAACGATTTGAAGGCCACTGTCCTGGATTGGTGTCTAGATAATGACAATATCATTCACAAATAACTCATGGAAATGAGAAGGCTGTCTCGTGATGAGACCCTCTTTCTCTCAGTTTTGTAACTAAGAGCCACTACCTTGGCTTGGTGACCATATGATGGTAATTCCATACCACTAAATACCCATGATCATGATAGGCCGGCTCATGATGAGGCCTCCCATCCTCCAAATAACCCCTTAAGCATTCATTATCATTTATTTTTGTAGGTCACCCTTTTCTTTCAGAGAAGTGTTTCATTGCTTTCTCAGGGATCCCTGGGCGAAGCATCTAGAAGGTCTATATCTATGCTTTTATCTTTTTAGCCAACAAAAATCGCTTTGGGCCTTCAGCCCCTTCTTCCCATGTAATGAGGTACATGCCCTTCTTGGGTCACTAAAATTAAAGGGCCTAGAAGAGGGTATTATGATGGGAATGTAATGAGCGAAAAATGGTATGTATGGTCAGGAATGGCATGATAACCCCTTAAGGGACCCCCAATTGAAAAAATTCCCCAAAGTTTGGCCACTTACTAGGAAATCTATGAAAACCACCAAGGTGAAACAAGGTCAAAATCATAATGTCCAAGAAAGTGTTCTATAATCAAAAGTAGCTCAAATACAACATGCTTAAATTCCTTAAATATTAGGGTGATTACCTACCACAATACCTGAATTGTACCGCATGGGGCAAGACCCATTTGAATTCTAGAATCTAACTGGTGTGGTGGATGTGCTGATAATGGTTCATAATGTGGTGATACAACGGGATTCCATATGTGAAAGTTGACATTGTTGGTCATGTAGTCTCTTGACACTCCATATCTGCAGCCCGAGGGCCTCGAGACATGATCTGCCTAGTTATCCCACAAAATGGGGATAACATCTGCCTCCTACTTGGGGACATGTGCTTGCCATAGAATGCATGATAACCACAAAATCTCCTGGTAGACCCGTGCCTACACTGAAAAAAGAAACCATAAAATCTAGGGTGGTTCTATCACCCTTCGTCCATATACGTCAAAATCTAGAAATAAAATTTTAACATCTTTTCAAAAATTTATAAACTAAGCATGAAATCAATATGCAAGTAGAGAAAAATGAAACATGAAATGCATCCAAAATAATATGAGTAATCAAGATTCAAATGCAAGGAAATCAAGATGACTTACCTACTTACTTGGGATCTGGGCCCTGAAGAAGTCAAGTGCCTCCATGGTAATAATGTTTGAGGAGGGATCTATTCACTGGTAGTGGCGTCTTCCTCCCTTCTGTTGTGGATACGTAAAAAGAGTCTTGCCCAAATATTTCCTCTATTTTGTAGGGCCCTAACCAAACATTGTCGAACTTTTGATGCATTCTAGGTTTTTCTCTCCTCTTGTCCCACATTAGGACCTGATCCCCTTCCTTGAATTTTTTTTTCCTCGCCTTTCGATCAAAGGTTCCTTTCAAATTTTCTTGATTCTTTGCCATTTGATTGAAGACCATTATTTGAGTTTTGTTCAATTCCACGAGTTGATCAATTCTCCCTTTCAATGCTTCTTTATTTGTAACGAATTGTTGGGCTATTTGTAATGATGGAATCTAGAGATTTATAGGAAAGGGGGCTTCTAACCCATAAACCAACGTAAAATGTGTTTTTCCAGTGGAGGTCTTGGTAGTTATGTGATATTCCCACAAGGCATACTTAATTTTTCTATCCCAACTCTTCTTTTTTCCCCCAACGATCTTCTTCACAATATACATGATATTTTTGTTGTTGGATTATGCCAGTCTATTTCCTTGAGGGTAATAATTTGAGGATTGTGATAAAACAAACCAATACTTAAAGAAAAACTCATTGAGTGCCATTGAGCTAAAATATTTGGTGTTATTGGTGGTTATCTTAGCAGGAACACTGAATCTAGTAATAATATTTTCCTCAAGGAACTTCATCACAACTTCTTCTATTGCTTTATTTTTTGGGGAAGATTCCACCCATTTGGTGAAGTAATCAGTGGCGGTCAAAATCCATCGATATCCATTACCAGAGTTTTCCTTGAACTCACCAATGAAATATAATCCCCATTATTGAAAGGGTGCTTCTACAATGACTGGCTTAAGGGGAAGAGCAGGAAGGCGTTGCTTGCTAGTAAACAATTGGTACGGTTGACAAGATATAACATATCGATGCATATTAGAGAAAATAGTAAGCGAATAATATCCCGTCCTTAAAATCTTATGGGAAGTGGTGCATGCTGCAAAATGGCGACCACAATGCCATGAGTGAAGGTCAGCCATTAACTTGTCAGTGTCTTCTTTAGTAACACATATGAGGATTACCCCATCAAGGTTCCTCCACTCGAAACTATTCTCTGTTAGGCAATACTTCATAACTTTGAGTCTCAGGGATCTCCTTTTATGTTCTACAAAATGATCAGGGAAAGTGAGGTTTTTCAAGTAATAAATGACATCTAAATACCACTCATTGTTCTCTACCTCACTTATGATAATGTTGATTTGTTCATTCTCTCCTACCTTGATGGCCTCTTGATTGCTTTCTGTCATTATTTTGGCCAGACCTTCCCCTTTAATTATCTTGGTTGGTTTGATCTCCAAATCATATTCTTGTATTTGTGAAACCCACTTTCCTCTTGATCCAAGGCAATCTTGTTGTGATAAAATGTCCTTTACAGTGGGGTAGTGGACAAAGGCTTTGATCTTGTTGTATCCTACATAAGTTTGAAAGTCTTTGAGTTAATTGACCAGAGCGCAAGTTTGTTTTTCTGTAATGGTGTAATTCAATTATGAATCTCTAAGATTTTTTCTCATGAAATCAATTGGTTGTTCATCCCCTTGATCATTCTTTTGTAACAGAACTTCTGCAATGGTGTCCTTTGAAGCGAAAGAAAATATGATGCAGTCTTTGGAAAAATTTGGACTAACCAAGACTGGTGCAACAATTATTTCTTCCTTGGTATGCTAGAAGGACAACTTACCTTCATTTTCCCATTCGAAAAGGGCATCCTTCTTTAGCAATTTGTTAAGGGGTTTAACAATCTAGACAAAGTTTGGAATGAATCTCCTCATGAAGTTAATATGATGAAAGAAGGATAACAAGGATTTCTTGAATTTAGGGAGAGGGATCTCCTTGATGGCGTCAACCCTGGCAGGGTCTATTTTGATTCCATCTTTATAAATGATATGACCTAGAAACTTACCCTTGTCAACACCAAAAAATGATTTCTTAGGGTTGAGAGAAATGCCATACTCCCTACATCTCTAGAAAATAGTTCTCAAGCATTGGATATGTTGTTCCCTCTTTTTGGAGATGGTGGTTAGATCATCATGATATATCTCTATATTTTTCCGATCAGATCCCTAAAAGCATAGTCCATTACGCATTGGAAGGTGTCCCCTACGTTGGTGAATCCAAAGGACATTCTTAAATACTTATAAGTTCCTCAAGAGGTGGTGAAAGAAGTTTTTAGTTGGCCATCCTCCTTTACCAACACTTGATAAACCATCAAGCATGGACATCATTTTTGCACCGATGACCCTTTGCAAAATATACTCCATGTTTGGTAGAGGATAATTGTCCTTAAGTGAAGCCTGGTTTAAATTTCTAAAGTCTACACATATCCTGATTTTTCCATTCTTTTTCCTTACAATGACTGGATTAGACACCCATGATGAATATATGATAGACTCAATTATTCTTGTCTCAACCATCTTTTGTAACTCCTTTTGTACCTGTGGGGAAACCTTTGGGGTTCATCTTCTTGAATTTCTTTCTCAAGAGTTTTGTGACATCTATAAGGGGAATAACGTGTTGTATGAAGTCTTCATGGTAAGCTTTCAGATATTCATAAGGCCAAGTGAAGAAATATTTAAATTATCTTATAAGGGAAATCATCTTTTCCCTTTCAACAACCGTTGTTCCTTTCCCAAACTTGATCATCTTTGGGGATTCCTTGGTTACAATGTTTAATTCAATGATCTCGTCATTGATTTTTCTTGAGGGATTCCCCTTATACATGTCATTCCGATGAAAAAGGTCTTCTAAGGGGATGATACGTTTGGGTAAGGGTCCATCATTAACGATATCAATGTTCTCAATATTCTCCTTTTCTACTAATAGATTTATTTGGGCCTCTGAGAATTCACCTTCATTTTAGAGAAAACACAGAATTTGACTTTCGTTATCAAAAAATTGCCAATGTTCTAAGTTGTCGGGTAACGAGGGCTTGCAATTTAATTCCACCTTATATAGACTGATTTCCTTGAAAATTTGCAAGGAGGAAGCGTATACAACAATGTTTTTTACCAAATGATTCTCTTCCCCAATGATGGATTCAATAGAAAAGTTGTCAAACTTATTTATGGCGTTTGACACGACATCCTTGTATTGTTTCAACCTTCATATTTTAACAACTAATTTCTTGTTAACTTGTGTAACGATTAAGTCAAAGTCCCGTTTTATGTGCAGGGTCTTGATGTTCATATCAATGGCCAGGTTAATGCCAAGGATAAGGGATTCGTACTTGGTGATGTTATTTGTGTAGTTGAATTCAAGCCTGTATGAGAAAAGGGTAGTCTTGTTATCTGGTGATCTTAAGACTATCCCTACAACCGAACCTGTGCTTGAGTGTGCACCATCTAAATCTAAGCCACAGTATCCTTCCTTCTTTTCCTCATCAAGGAAAAGGAAGTTTTCCAAAATGAAGGTGCTATCAATTCCCTCTTCCAAAACCTGATGGGTTATATTGACATGATCCACACCACCTTCGATTTTGGTCTTACTTGGGGAAAAATATTTCTCCTCACCTTTGATAATATTAACTTCCCTTTCTTTGTGAGGCTCTGGAAATATTTGCTGAACATGTTGCAAAAGCTCTTCTTCATATTGTTTTGTGGCTTGTCTCCTTTCAACCTCCAAAATATCATTTGTTGGGAAAGGTGTACTTCTTGGTGTTACCTCCTTTTCTTTCCTTAATATATTCATCATGTGATGAGATTCCCTTTTAATTGCCTTCTCGTGTTCCCCTTACAGGTATGTTTTGACATCGAGGGGAAATTCTGGTGAGACAAAGTCATCAATCTGATTGATTTGAAAGGTCTCTTTAAGACATTTTTCCTCTGGTATGAAAGAGGATGTTATGTTTTCTTCTATCTCACACACTATTCTTGAGCTTCAAAAAATGTTGTAGGGAGTCTCCCAATTAAAACCCCATATGAGTCTTTCATGGTGGATATGTAAGACTTGAGGATAATATCCTCGGAAGGTTTTAAATCTTGAGGGAAAATCCTTACAAGGGTGTTAAATCTATCATTGAAATACCTTATACTTTCCCCATTTATCTTATAGTTGTATAGTTGATCGTAAAGGGACTGGTAGTATTTGTTGTTTCCAAATATTTTTGCAAAAGGTTCTCAAAAGAGGTCCCAATTCATGATTTTTCTTGGGAGAATACTATCATACCACTCCTTGGCCTTTCTGAAAAATGTGTAAGAGAAGAGTCTCATCAGGACATCTTCATGTTGGTCATAAGGTTCCAGATTGTGGAGGAAGAAATATAAGTGATATTCAGTCGTAATGAGATCTTATCATAGAAAGATGGGGAGCCACCCTTTGAAATCCTTTGGGATTTTGTGAGGAGATCCAGGGATCTTTGTAATCTCCAAAGGTTTGTGCGCTTATTTTTCCCATGGGCTCCATGTAGCACTTGGTGAGGTGGGAACGTGTGAGAATGGATGTGTGGAGGTAGTAGGTGAGGATGAAGGGCCAGGAGAAGTAGATGGACAATCATGAGAGGTGGGAGATGATGGAGGACTAGACCTTTTGGGTGAGGGATCACGACGTTTGGAAGGTTTTTTGGGGGTAGGGTAATGCCCCCTTCGGGTACTTTCCATAATGGAGTCGCTAGATAATATTTAGGGAAAGATTATGAAAGTTGGAAGGGGAACATTCCTTAGGTGGATTCACTAGGAAAGATAGAGTAAATGATTTGGGGTAGCTCACCAAAGTGTCATTAGGACTCGGAAGAGGATTCAAAATCCTCCCAGACAACAACACAAAAATGTTATCGCACAAGATGTAGGTTGGGAAAATATTGCCCAACCATCAAAATAGTGCCAACTAAGAGAGAACCTACCCACTATCACCTTAGATAGGTGTTCCCGTCACTTTAGAGATAAAAAAATCACCTCAAGGGGGGAATCCCGGTGACCCTATGGGGAAATGAGATAGAAAGTGGGATGTATGAATGATTTACCCTATAGGTCAGGTTTCTATATGGAAAATGGAATTTGGTGATGATTCTTGAGGGTTGTTTAAGGTTTCCAAAGCCTTGAGTGACTTGCAAAGAGTTAGTACCTGCCCGAGACATAAGGAAAACCAAGTATACCATGCAATATATCAATTGGACAAGTAAGTTAAGATTTTTGTCCCTATTAGAAGAAATTAGTAACAATATAGATCAGAAATGAAATAGCACAATAAGCAACTAAACAAGTGCTAGCAATCAAATAAAAGGTGCAAGAGAAAAACTAGCTAAACACTAGTGAAACTCAAGATTCAAAAACCAAGATACTAGCATAAAAGGTAAGGTTGTGTAAACACTTTCTGTGGAAATATAAATCAGCCCTATTTCTGTAGAAAACAATTTATTAGAGCACGATATTCAACCAAAAAAACTCACGAATAATCCACCCAAAATTTGCGCCAGACAAAGTAGATAAAAGTGGCAAACTCTTAGCTAATTCTGACGGTTGAAAAACAAGTTATGAGTGAAAGAAAGTTAGGGTTTCTGAAGCCATAATGGCGGAATATGAAGGTTTATAAAAACATCAAGAAATAACCCTATAGAGGGGATGCCCTAGTGGCTAAGAGGTGATCTAGGAAGAAGAAACACAACCCAAATTGCAAAACGTTAATATGGCAAAAATTCATGTTTTCCAATGCACTATTTTATTTCTCTAATGAAAAATATTCAAATTAGTGCCTTTAAAATTGGGCGAATTGGGTCTTTAAAACACAAGTTAGATGAACTATAACCGTAATGATGTAAATCCTCTTATTCCCTAAGGTATGCCCCACTTAGGGTAAATCTAGGAGGGTATACACACTCATATTCCTCGTAGCAACCCTTGCTTAAGAAAAGACTTATAACCTTTAACAATAAGATGAAGGAATCATGGAGGGTGTATCCAAAGTAGTCTTCCCTAGGTTTTCCACCAACAATAACCAAAATAATCAATAAATAAATAGCATGTGCATATTTTTCCTTACCCAATTTAAGAAATGAGATATCAAACCCTAGTTCACCATGCAAAATTCATACAAGAGACAAGAGAAAAATCCTTTATGAGGTGCACATCACTCCTCCTCATCCATTCACCAAGATACATTCCACAATAGAGAAACACCATAATCACCAAGAGTAGAGAAAACTTCATACAAGTACTTCTCACAATGGGAGAGATATGTTATGAAATGATATTCACATGATCTCTATTTATACATATTTATTAAAACATAGTTTGTCCAATTATCAAGGGTAAAACATAATATAAGGGGTCAACAACCCTTATATTACCCCTTGGATCAAATAACAATATTTAATTTTCACTTTAACACAATAGAAACTCTAAGAAAGAGATGATGTCACCCCTTTAGGGGATGCTTTGACACCTTGAACAAGTCATTGGAGAAGAGAATGGACATCGTTGGGGATCCTTGAGCTTCCTCATCATGTGCTAGGGTCAGTCCATGAATCCTCTAGTCAAAATATGACAAGTTTCAATGTGCAATAACTCCATCGCCATCAAACCCACTCAAGCATGATGTCAACCCTCAAAAGATGACGTTTTTCCTCTCCTAGGAAAGTCGTTAGGGTTCTAGGGGATGGATAAGATCCTCCATGATTCCATGTAAGCCTCCAAAGGAATATCTTTGTGATCTGGTGTGTGGGCCTACAACATCCAACCTGTGGGCTCTTTTCCCCATGGAAGCCCAAGCTAGACTTGTTCTCCCAAAAATGGCCACCAGGCAAGGTCCTACGAAAAAAAGGGTACACCCTCCAAATATATAAAGTCAAAGATATTATAACAAGTGTAAACCACATCTAATAAGTAAGGAACCTAAACATGTGCATCAAAACTACCTCATCAAATTAAATAAATTCTCAAAAACCCTATACAATTGACCAAGTTTAAGTATGGGAGGGGTGTCATAAAGGTCCTATTGGGTAGATCGAAACCCTCAAGTAGGGGATGATCCCAAGGATGGCCTTTCAAGGTTATGTAGTGGATGATGAGGTGGAAGGGGTTTAGACTTCACAGGTCGGTGAGTTTCATAACGTACAAGGGCTCATATTATCTCATTTATAGGTGCCTTTGTAGAGAGTGTGTGACAACTTCATTCGCAATGCACTTTTTCCAAGCCCATCTTCTTGCCATTATTTATTTCTCTAATGTTTTAAGGAATGAGTTGAAGGCCAATGTACTAGCTTGGTGTCCAGATAACGGTAATTTATTTTAGAAATAACTCCCGAAAATGAGAAGGTTTGATCGTGATGAGACCCCCTTTCTCTCAATTGTGTAACTGAGAGCCACTACCCTGGCTTGGTGGCCACTTACTAAGAAATCTATGACACTCACCAAGGTAAAACAGGGTCAAAATCATAATGTCCAAGCATGCATTTTATAATCAAAAGTAGCTCAAATACAACATGCTTAAATTCCTTAAATATTAGGGTGATTACCTGCCACAATACCTAACTTGTACCACATGGAGAAAAACCCATTTTCCTTCCAGAAGCTAGCTAGTGTGGTGGATGCACTGAAAATGGATTAGAATGTGGTGATAGAGAGAGCTTCTGTATGTGCGATTGGACACTATTGGTCATGTAGTCTCTCAACACTCCATATTTTCAACTCGAGGGCCTCGAGACATGATCTCCTTAGTTATCCCACAAAATGGGGATACAAAGACTCATCTGCGAAGATGTGTGAGTCAGCATGGATTGGATCTTTGGGAGAGGAGAAAATATCTGACTTTGACAGAAGATTGTTAGAGTAATCAACCAGAGTATAATAGCCATCCATTCTTCTTTTGAATAGTCCCCATGCATGTGAGAGAAGTGCTCAACTTAGAGATTGAAAACCAACTCGTTAGTGTCGCCATTGTTAGGGTTCCCTCAATAGTTAGATACCTAGGATTGATACATATATATTAAATATATGTGATGCATATTTTATAAATAAAAACATAATAAGATAAAGTATTATTAAAATAAATTAATACACCCAATATCATAAAATAACAAATATTTAAAAAATATATTATAGCAAAATATAACGAATATTATATATAT
>JASDQU010373397.1:23140-39620 GCA_032191745.1 Picea mariana | reverse complement strand
AAAGTAAATTCAAGAGTAGAAGGCTTTGGACGACTTCCACATGCTAGACACCAAGCCTATGCGAAAATACCTGTCTGATGCTACATGCATCAACACTCCCTCTTAGTGAGAAAGGTATTTACTGAAGAGCCACCCAAAAATTCTTCTCCCTCCGATCCTAGCACAATGTTGAACACATCATACTACTCACTAGCATCCCTCTAACCCTGTTGTTCAGTTGTTTCCTGAACATTGGAAGTCATGAAATCGATGACGCTACATACCAATGTCACATAGTTTGGAAAATTCATCGAAGGCATTCTCTACTTCAATGTGCTCCTAGAAGCCTCTTTCTCCTGAGCATCCATCAATGTCATCTTGTACCAACTCGGTCTCCTAACAAAACTGGAAGGGGATAACTCCCTCTTCCCATATGAAGGTTAACTCCCCACACTGGAAGTCTATGAAATTTTCTAATCCTTCGGCTGCTCAAACTTCGGATGCTCACCCTTCGGATGTTCACCCTTTGAATGCTCACCCTTCGGTTGCTTACCCTTCGGTTTCTCACCCTTTGAATTCTCACCCTTCAAAACTTCTCGCTCCTTATCCTCTGTTACTGAAATCGATCCATGATCTAAGATACCCTTGGATCTTGCTACAGGATGACCTTGCAACCTGTATAACCTACCCTCTCTAACACCAATGTTTAATTTTGTGTTAGGTATAACTCTCTTTGAACATATGAGTACTTTCCATCTCTGAAAAGTGACATCAAAACCCCTGTCCTCCAAAACTGAAACTGAGAGCAATTTCTTCTTTAGTTCTGGTACATACAACACATATACCACCTCTAGAAAATTTCCTGACTCCAGCTAGAACCTCACCGTACAAATTCCCTCTAAAACACACTTGGCATGAGTTCCAAGATCCACCTATAGATTCGATTTTGTCTCTAACCATCTAGTGAACAAATCGCGTTTCCCCGTCATGTGACGATATGCCCCACTATCCACGAACCAGACACTATTGGAACCTGTGATAGAAAGATAAGAGACCAGCGAGAACTCATTCTTGAATTTCTCAGCAAACTTCTTAACATGAGCTTATGTAGATGTTGCTACTTGTTGAGACCGACTCTTCACTTTCTTATTGTTCGAACATTGTGACACATAGTGCCCATACTTGTGGCACATGAAGCACTTGATTTTACTCAAGTCCTTCTTTCCCAACTATGAGGTTGACTCCTCACCATCACCCTGCTTCATGGAACCCTTTCCTTTCCCTTCCTTGTCTTACTAACAAGGGCCAAGTTATCCCGCTCTTCATATTCTTTCTTTCCTACTTTAGACTCCTCCCAAGTCTCTTCCTAGATGCAATCATCCCAAAGCCTCTGCCAATATGGGATATTTTTCTGATTGCAAACTCCCTTGAAAAATGGTTCCCAAGACTTGGGAATACCATTCAATGCCACATTCACGATCTCTTCATCCTCTGTTTTCTCCCCTATGGCTACAAGTTGATCATGCACCTGTGTGATCTTCACGAGATATCTGGTAAAATTATTAGAGCTAGACATTTGCGTTGATCTAAGTTAATTTCTTAATACCATCTTCCTATTCATGTTATTTCTCTAAAATAAAATTACCAAGGCATCAAACATCTCTTTGGTTGTCTTCTTCCTGGATAGGTGAGGTTTTAGATGATCCTTCGCCGAATCCAGGAGGAACCTCTCTTCTTTGACCTCCTTCTTGTTGTGAGCTTCTAAAGCTATTGAATCTATCAGTGTTGTAACTACTTTGTCCACTAACTCCCAAAGGTCGTACTCCTTCAATGCCAAAGTTACTCTTGCTTTCCAAGAGAGGAAGTTGGATGCTCCATTGAATCTGTCTTCAACTGTCAAAGGTGCTAATTCCATCTCTAAGACTTGATGCACTACCTTGGAAAATAACCTTCTACTAGAATCTGCCCCTGTACTAACTTGGATAAACATGTACACACCTATCACAACTGAACCACTGCATATGTACACATCTGTGCTTACTGCTACTTGCATATACACGCTCATGTCCAAAAATACCCGTGTATGTACACGCCTTTGTTCAAAGAGACCTGCTTATGTTCGCGCCTGTCCCTTCTGTAACCCTGTATACAACTCTGTAAACCTACAAAACCCTAGTTATGCCTCAATACCATTGTTCCCCTGAAATGTGTCCTTCGATTTTAGCCTGTTGGTTATGGATCTTCTAAGATCTCCCACAGATATGATAGATTTTCTATCAAATAATATGGATCCAAGATTTGGCTTCCCTTCAGAGCATGTTTTCTGATACCATGTTGAAATCCCCTTAATCCAACACCTAGGTATCTTGTTATCTAGTGATTTCCATACTGCAAATCATATTAGTAGCTCACAAAAAACAAATACACTGCTAAAATATTCAACTCAATAAATTTAGTGGAAGCAAAAATTGGAAACCAAATCATGCACACATAAATGCCAATATTTTTTTCTATATACCCCTAGAAAATCCCCAGAGGCAAAATCGATGATGAGAATGATTTTATTATTCTAAAATCAGGGCTCCCATAATAAAGATAATGGCCCACTAAAAGAAATACAACTGTAGACAATCATATCAAAGTATGATCTGTTGTACGACCCATATATGAATGATTTTTGATATGTATGCACCTTTCCTTAAGCTTACCCACATATACATGCTTGTCTCCATTGGTGTCCACGTACAGATACGGAAATCCTGTATAGAAAACTCTGTACGACACAACTCTTCCCTGTGGCTTCACTTGACTGAAACCCACTTGTGGCAACTTCTCTTCTTTATTCTCAATGATATAATCTCTAGATGGAAGTCCTTCTCCACCTATCTGAGATCTCCTTTAATCACAGTCCTTCATGATCCAACCCTCCCTATGTCGACTCTCTCAACACAAGTATCAAGTGTAAGAAAAAGTCCTTCTCTGCTTCTACACTCTCGATTGACTCCACACTAGCAAAAGTCCTTCTTTGCTATCTCTGTGTGAAAAGTTTCTTCTCCTTTACCCTAGCCTTTCTTTTATAATCTTGAGTTATAACCTAACCCTAATATCCAAAGTGATTGACGGTTGATATTACTTCTCACCTCACTTGAGATTAATGACTAAGAATACATGCTAATTACTTCTAGCATTTTCCTTAAATAACTTAATTAATTAAATAGTTAATTAATAAAATCAATTTACTTTAATAATTCCTTTAACTAAAGTAAATTTAAGAGTAGACGACTTTGGACAACTTCCGCATGCTAGACACCAAGATTATGCAAAAATACTTGTCCAATGCTATATGCATCAATAAAAGAAAGCTTGTTTACTTATGCTACTTTTTTTTTTCTTTGTTGGATATGAGGAATGTTGGTTTGTTCATTTGGGAAGGGGGTCTAGTCCAAGATGTCTACTTTATATTTATTTACCATGTAGATGTCTATTCTTACTTTGTTAAAGTTGATTGGTCAAATGGGAAAGAAAAAATACCTGTCCAATGCTACATGCATCAATAAAAGAAAGCTTGTTTACTTATGCTACTTTTTTTTTTGTCTTTGTTGGATATGAGGAATGTTGGTTTGTTCATTTGGGAAGGGGGTCTGGTCCAAGATGTCTACTTTATATTTATTTACCATGTAGATGTCTATTCTTACTTTGTTAAAGTTGATTGGTCAAATGGGAAAGCGAGGCTATGACACTATGAGTCAAAACTAACATGCCAAGTGGGGGAAGTGGGGCTAAGATAGGGTGAGTTGAAGGTATTTTGCTAGTGAAATCGATTAAGTGGGTAGGGAAGCTGGTATAGTTTTGATGGAAGTACTCTTATGTCCTCATCCCATGTTTATAAGTATTATTAACATTCCCTTATGGGTATGGGATCCCATAAGGTACTCATAATATCTAGATTCTTGAACTAATATGTATTAAGTCACTTGTGCTCATAACACAACACATAAACATATATGGCATTATTCATTCATCATTTAAAAATAAACTAAAACAAGGATTTGTATTAAAAAGTTATTGTAGGTGCACTGTAGAACATAATAATACAATCAAAATAAAGTTTTGTAGAGGCTAATCTTTTTGAAAATTTTAAAAAATGAAGACTATTTCCTATAGAATGGACTTTTCTTACTTTTACAAATTTGTAATAGTAAAGACTACTAGTAAAAATTTAAATAAGTGACTTAAAATCAAAATTTATTTGCAAAACATAACTAAACCTCAAATAAAAAAAGATGTAGCCACCATGGTCTTCCTTTTTAACCTCCATGGGGGACTTGATCTCTTGGTCCATGATTTCCATTTCTAGATCCTCTAAAACTTGTTGGACATTTATGAGATGTTTCATAAACTCTCACATGGTTTATTTGTAGAAGGATTAAGAAACATTATAACTGATTGTGGAAACCTTCACACTCAAACTTGTTGGATTGTTTCCTCTTCTTTGGTAAAATCTAGTACAATCCCAATTGGAATCTTTTTGTGTGATGCCTCAGACCAAGTGTTCCTAACCATACCCATAATCAATTGTTATTGCATTTTATAGTTTGACTCAAGCTTCTCAATTTGTTTTTGTTTCTTTTTTCACAAGTTCTAATAACTCTGCATGCCTAGAATTTTGAGCTACTTCTTGACTTGTCACTCTATGCTTGAAGTGGGCGATGGATACATGATTATCACCCAACAATTTGTTGTTCCTACTCATGGATTGATATGATTCCAAGGACTCACATGAGAAACAACTACCATGGTGGTTATGCTTTTCCATGGTTTAATTCTTCTTGAATTTGTTGAGGGTTGGAGATAAGGCACCAATCTAAACTTACAAAAAACACTCCCAAAGACTCCTTCTAATGGCACGAGCCTATAGATAATACACAGAGATATTTGTAGCAACCAATGGGAGATCCAAATTCTAGAGTCCTTAACTCTCCCTTCCTCCATCGTAGCTTGAATGAAAACAAACTAGAATAGGTTCTAGAATGCCCCCACCTTTGGTGTTAAAAACATAACCTTGAAATTTATTAACCTGCTCCACCATTTTTTTTCATATTTGCAAAGGTACCGATTACCTAGTGTGTGTTAATTCTTGTATCCTCGACTTAAGTTTGTTCTTCCACTTGGAATGTCTTGTGGTATCGATGGAAAACATTAGTGATGGAATGATTAAATTACCAGATATGAGATATAGATATTATCCCCATTTTATCCTTAACGTTCCATCACCTAGACGTGCAACTTCATTAGCAAAGTGGTTTTCTTAACTATTTTGAGCTCTCAACACATGAAAAAAATACTCTAACTTAACTTTCCTAGCTTCCTTTTGTATTATGTGAATAATCCTGTCTAAATTTCAATCCTTCGGTGATTAGGTATAGTGCATGTATCTAATAATAATGGTTGAGTCTTCTATTACTAAGAGCCTCTTGACCCTTTGTGTATCAATAATTCTAATTCCTTGGAATAAAGTCAATGCCTCAACTTAGTTTATTGTTTCATCGTCTAAACCCCATTGACAGATTATTTTTTGATTTCCTTTGGAATCAAGGATGATTTCCTTTGCACCCGTTTCCCCTCAATATTCATTCATCATTAATCATCAATATCACATTAATCATAACATAAATTCAATAGCACTTATCAACACATTCTTTCATTGCATATTTTATTCAGGAATACATTCGATCAATACTTCATTGTTATTTATGATTGATTGATACATATGATTCATTTATGAGACGTGAATTACATGTCAATATTATCAAAGTGAATTGCATTTATTTTCACATAATGAACAAAATTCATTAATTATCATCATAAAAACTGTCATAAATAGGTATCCAAAACATCATAGATAATATATCATAAAAGTCTAAAAATAACAGATTATCGAAGTAGACACATGTCTATGTACACATATACTAGTCCATGTAAAGTACTGGGCATTACGAGAACATAGATTGAAACAATGCTAGGTAAAAGTACACCATATTAATATTGTTCAAAGGCATTGCTAGGTAGAGACAATGGAGTACATAATAGAGAGGTTAAGCACAAAATGTAATTGATAACTACTTGAAAATTGATTACAACTTAGACACAAGATTCAAATGATAATTGACCTTGTTAACAACAACTACAAATAGAGTTGGTGAGGATAAACCTCGATAAAGACATATGATGATTTCACTACTTTGTTATTAAATCATGAGCTTATGTCCATATTTCCTTATCAATTTTTTATAAATAAAAATTCTATTAAAGATGTTTATGAAAATTTGCAAAACACATAGTTGGGCATTACAAAAATAGGATCCAATAGTGAACTATTGATCCCATACTAAGCTACAAGAATATTAAATGATATTTATTGATTAAATCATATATAATATTTAGAGAGAAAAAAGATCACAAACATAAGAAATGTTACATTTAGGTTATACTTTGTCTATTTGATGGGGCCGGGGATGATAAAATTTCTTCTTATTCCTTAACCATAGGGCCATACAATTTCTTGTTGCCCTTATTTTATTTCTTCTTCATAATTTATGTACAATCGTTCTCACCCATTTATGGAATAGGTTATTTGAAACTAATGAAATACTAGGAAATTGTGACCACCATTCCACAAACTATTTTTCCAAAGGGATTCTACCTTTTCTTTTTTTTGAATGGTTTATTTATTTTCTTTCACTTCAATACCCTCCAAAAGGAATGCCTAAAGGATTCATCTACAAGGGAAACAAATTTTCCCCTATATGGCTCATAATTATCTCAAACCCCTTCATGGGGTAGAAAAGGATCATCCATGATATTAACGGGCCTTGAGTATGTGGATTATCAATTGGAATTGGGGTATCTTGTTGCTTAGTTGCTTCTAAACAAAAGGTGTCTAGTCACTATATCTTTCCACCAAGTGGGTTTATATGTTCTTCTCTTCTTAGCTTGGGAAACATTTTCCTTATAGGGAGAAGCTCCTAGGTGACCTTTCTCAAAGTAGTTTCTATGACAAAAAGTTATATGCTCATCTAGTCCAATACTTGCAACCAACTATGGTCCTCATCCTCAAACATAATTTCTCCAAGGAGAGGTCCCTTGCTCAAATAAACATGATGCAATGTACATTAGTGGAAGAGGGTTACCTAGCTCTATTCTAAGGCCCAAGGTAATAAAATTACATAGAGGATTACTTCTAGCCATGAGAGAAATTTTGTTCTAAAATTTCAAAGGGATTATGGGTAGTTTTATCTAGATTGAAATTGATGAAAGTAATTTACAATGAAAATTAACTCCAAGAGCCTGGTGCCTCAAGAAGAGACCTACTTCTCCCATGAGCTAAGGGCATGCTTCATAGACAACAAAAGCATCCATATTTGCAAGAAATTTTAAAATGAAAAAAAACCTGGCACATGGATGAATCAATACATGCGAGAAAAAACCCCAAGCATCATAAATCCAAGTGTGGAGGTTTTACATATTTGTCTATAAACCATTGAATCTACATATCCACGCATGGGTTGAGAAGTATTCATCTTCATTTTTAACCCAAGTGAGACCTATATTCAAATCTAGAAGAAAGACAACCTTGTCAAGTTTTTAACCCAAGTGAGACCTATATTCAAATCTAGAAGAAAGACAACCTTGTCAATGTGAAAGGATGATATCGATAGCTTACCCGAGAGAAAATTATCTTCAAAGAATAAATCCTTCCCAAAAATATAACACATAGGAAGAGGTTTCTTTAGCACATAAAAATATTACACAATTGTACCTCCCATAAAACCTTTACTTCAAGAAAAAAAACAACATCATTATATAAGGTCATCATCATCTTTTTAATCACGGTCAACTACATCTTTAACCTCTTCCATTATTTCCTTTCCTATTCTCATTTTCTCATGTCGCCCATATTGTTTTCCTTGATATTTCTCTTCGATTGCTTGGACTTGGTTATGGTTGGTTTCATCCTAGAGCTATTTACGTGCCAATAAATTATAAATTTTAATTTATTAATGAACAATTATATGATAATGAGTATGCATCAGAACTTGTTTGAACATTTCAATTTATATTTCCTTTTTGATGATATACTTTCAATGGATAATATCCAAGCCACAAACTCAACACAAATTTTGTTGTTTTTCTTTGAACTATCTAATAGTTCATCACAATTAAATCAATTGGTTTACATTTTATACTCATTAAAATGTAAATTGAGGTTTCATGTATCACTGATTGAAGGGAAGGGGAGACTAAATAGACTTCATTTATCTTTCATTATCATCGTATTTTAATAATCAAAAGCCTATTATGCATAATTTGATTTCTTATACTTTATAATATTATTCTTGGAAATATGTATTGAAATTTATTTATATTAGATAAACAAAAAATGAGCTACATATTACTTCTATCAACCATATTGTAATACCCTAGTTTTTACCCCTAGACTGTATTGGATTATATTATGTATAAATTGTAAATCCATGGTTATAATGGCAAGAGTCAAGTCATGTGAGCTTAAATAAATGACCATGTTTGTAAATGATGTAAATGTGCCAGTATGGATTCCTAGTGCGAAGCTCAAGCCTAAGGCCCCACTAGTGTGGCTAATCATATAGATGCAATAAATATACTCTCTATGGACCGTATGGTAGGGTTACCATAGTGTATCAAGCTATGCAAATATTAATGTTGGAGCATAATATATAATGATCCAAGAAGCTATGATCCCACTAGTGGGGAAGAGGAAAGAGGGTTTATGGGAAAGTAATCCTTTATTACCAAGTGTCAACCTAAGGACTCATATTTTTCCACCACGTGCCTTAAATGAATCCATCCACCTCCTCTGACTTAGAGATCCAACAATAAAGGTAGGTATAGATTGGTGAGGAAGTCTACCTCAAATCGATGCATGGGATGAGTACAATCATTATGGATGAAATGTAAGAGTACTTTAGTCTCCTCTTAGAAGGGAAATCAACCATCATTCCAAAAAATCTCTTGTTTTCATTCATTTAGCTTCTCACATATTTGTTCTCCACTTTTCATACTACATTCTTCATTCTTTTTGAACCATTATCAAAATATGAAGGTGATAAAAATCAACACTATAGAAGAAGGGATTGTATAGATCATATGAGAGATAGATGGTTATAGGTGAGCATAAAGGTTGGGAAGGTTAGGAAGCTTTCCACCACTATTATTGTTTCTCACTAGATGCTTGAAATATAAGTACACTCTTCCAGGTTATTCCTAGAAGCATTCCATGGATTGAACTCTTTCTACCTACACTGAAGAGAATTGGAAGAGAAGAATATTCTCGAGGGACCCTTGAACTGAGAAAGGGAATATCTTCCTTGTGTTGTGTAGGGTAGTGGAAGAGAGTGCTATGGTTGTTTTATGGTTGGAGGAGATGCCTACAATTCTCTATAATGAGCACATTAGTTGAGACAAGAGAGTAAATGGATTGATTTAAGAGAGGAACAATATTGTAGCATGTTTCCTTCACCTTGGTGGCCTTATAGCCCAAGTTGGGAATGCCATCATGCCTATGATTGGGTGTAAAATTTCTTGTATGGAGCTAGTTTCTTGGACTATCTGCTAATAAAAGACAAGTATTCTATATTAGTTTGTATCTCTATACTTAAATGACATTTTATGTTATGGAAATTTATGTGTTGTGTAATCCATGTGTGAATATGTTTAGTTAGGAACATGCATAGTTTTTTCCATTAAATTCTTGCATTCCTTTATTGTATATTTCATTGCCTTTTATTATTGCACCTATGTATGCATTTGCATTGTTTTGGGCCTCTTTGGGAAGATATTTCTATATGATATGGTGAAATTCTCTCTTTGGGGCTAAATTTTTAATGTGTTGAGTGTGGCTACTCACTTCAAGGCTAGGAGTTCAGGATGGGGACACCACTCACATGTAATTTTAATAAAACAAACAATCAAGTATCTTATCAAAACCTCTTTCAATTAACAAGAAAATTATAAGTACATATAACAAGTTTGGGATGTTTCCATTCAATGAGTGGAAACAAATATTGAAAAATGGATCACTAAGCCAATGAATTTGGAAATACAATTCCAAATTTTCATTAAGTTCTTGGATACTACTCATGTGTAGTATATCTGCCATTGGTTTCCTTTAACTAGATATTATTGGGGACTAGAGAAAGTATGCTATAAATTTTTATGGGAAAAAACTTATGGTGGCAAAGGATTTCACATGGAAATTTAGAATTTGTGTAGCTTTCTCGGAGAGTAGGGGGGCATGGGAATTATAAAGACTTACACTCATGCCTAGTCCTTATGTGAAAAATGGGTTACCTAAGGAATTGATTGAAATAAAGCATATAAAGTTATTCTTAGCAACTATATCTTGTTTGGGACACTGCTTGCTAAAAAATCTTGAAAGTACCTCGACCTCCAACCATTAGTTGTTACCTCAAGCCATGGAAAGATAAATTGAATCTTTGTCGTAGAGAGAATATGAAAAGTTTGGGAGGATGTTAATCCTTTCTAACACTTGAATTTGCACCCTTTTTTTTCAAGTGTTGAACTTTACAAATTTCATGGAACATTGCTTTGACTTTGAATTTTAATGAAATAACATGAGAAATGGGCATGGTAGTTTAAAGATTCATCCAGTCTTATTTAGTGCCAAAGGCTTGATTTTTTATTTGGGCCGGGTTCAAGATTCTTATACATAATGATTGGGTTCATTGTTTTCTCCTCGAAGAGAGTACCTATAGATCTTCAGGGATTAACGATAGTAGGTCCTTTGGAAAATTGGTGCACATTATGAAGAGTGTTGGGCCCCTAAATTCATAATCTTCTACTAGTAAAACCCCTTTTTTAACCTATTTAACCTCCTTTTGCCTAGTTATCTCTCACATTAACATACCAACGAAGGATTTTGATGAACATGTCACTATTAACAAATAAGGTAAATTTGTCATTAATTTATGACTATTTCCATTGTTTTCATAATCTTAGGAAGATTATTAATAAACTCATTTCTAATGACATTTTCCTCCAAGTCCAGATCCTGCAACACATATAGGGATCCTACAACAACTTCATTTTTTGACATATTAGCAACCAGTTTGGGACTAAACCATTATATGTGTTTTGCTCGCATCTAGGTCAACATGGAATGGTGTCCATGTCATCCAATTCTAGAAGTCGAGGAGTACGTTGATTGCAAGTCGAAGGAACATGACCAACGTTGCCAACGATTACCACAACCAGGCCCAATTTGGATCAAGATATCCAACTAGTGATATCCTCATACATTTCCATGTCATGAGGATATCAAACCAACAATTTGTTGTGTAAAATTTTCCTTCTATTACCCAAAACAAGCTAATTTCATATATCTCTTTTATTTTGCTATTATAAGTAAGTCAACGATGCGTGGAGTAGAGGATTTGATCGAATCACATTGCTCATTCTTCGGGTTTATTTTGTGTATAAAATGTAATGGCATAGTGATGTAAATGGAAATGGAGACATCCTTTGATAAAAACCTTGGTGTTTTGTAACTGTTGATATACATTTTCCTCTTCATTAATACAAAGCTATGAGCTAATTTTCTAGATCCATCTGGTGTCATGATTTTGTTGTTAGCTCTGTAGTTATTTCAAGCAATGTAAGATCAATTGGGAAGGGCTCATCAGTTGGTTCTCATTGCTCTATATCTTCTTGCAGTAGAGTAACAATTTTATTTCATTGTTTCAATAGTTAAGTATTGTTTGAAATTACAATTAGCATAATTCTGTGTGACTTCATTCTTTTTCGCTTCACAATAGTTGTGTGAACCCTAGGTCAAGACTTGAAACAATATTGTGTGTAGTGTTGACATAATTTGGTTTGTGAGAGAAGATACCTTTGTGATCTTTAAGCTCTATTTACTTTGGCATTGACCCTGGTTATAATTTGATCAATGGTAGTTACATTTTTCAGTTTCAATCCAATTTGATTTATAATTTGATTGTGCAATCTTATTAGTTCTACCTCTTTTTATATATATGGTCAACGTATTAATTTCCAGAAAACGAGTTGAAATAGTGTTGCATGCTTTCAATACTCATTTACAATGTAAATCTAAAATTTCAAATGTTTCGAAGTGTTCAAGCTTTGTTTGCAAAGTGTATGTGGATCGATCCTCTTTTATTCTTTCTAGGTTAATGAAATCTCACTGGAATTGAACGATAGTATTGGGTTAATTATGTTATGTGAGTGTTGTGTATCTTACAATGAATAAGACATAACTAGTGCCCATTAGAAATCTACTAGAAAACTTATTTCTTTTATTCTTTTTGGGTTAATGAACATGTTGATTTAATAGAAGTAATTCTCGCTAAGATTGAACTAGTGCCCATTAGAAATCTACTAGAAAACTTATTTCTTTTATTCTTTTTGGGTTAATGAACATGTTGATTTAATAGAAGTAACTCTCGCTAATATTGAAAAATATTATTGAGTTAATTTTTTCATGTGAGTGTTTTGTATTGCACAATGAATGAAGCATGACCTGAACCCCTTAAACTCGACATTGTTATCCAACAAAGAATATCTTCTTTTTTCCATTGTCATTGTCTGAAGTAGGGAAATATTTGACATGCTTGTTTTCTTTCTATCATTGCAAAAATAGAGTTGTTTAAAAGTGGGAACAAGATTACTCTTAGAATTTCTTACATGAATGCTCAAGAATTTCTTGAGTGAAATATTGTAGCCTATGCCAATAGGGTACTTCTCGTTTTGCTGCTCAAATAGCTAGTTTTATTACAGTTTTCTCGGAGTATAGTCTCATGTCCTTTTCCATAGAATAGATAGTTTTCCTAGTCCCTACACATACAATGTTAGTATCTCAAAGATTACACCCCCGGATTGATGATTGTATGTTCAACAAATTGAGTTAATTAATTTGGCCTACATTTTTGGTGCTGTTACCAGGGAGATGCTAAAAGGGATTAACACTTCTATAGCTTGTTTTTCTTGCATGCTTTAATTGTAGAATTTTTACTGTGTGTGATTTATTTTTGTAAGCATTGGCATACTAGATTTGACAAGACGACGAATGGTAAGACGCAAATGCACCTTTTCTTCAAAAATTCTAAAGAAGGTCCTAGCCAGACACATTCACTTTGGTGAGTACACTGTCTCACTAGTTATAAATCTATGTTAGTGCTATACGATTAGAACTAGGGACAATAGAGGTAGATTTAGGGGAACATGTAGCGTAGTTTCACCAAATAAAAAGACTCCTTCAAATATTAACTTGTTGGCAGGAAAGTCTACAAGAGGAGGACAGGCAGATCCGATTCCATAAGGCAGTTCCACCAAACAAAAACTAACAAGAAGTGTATCCAAGAATCCCGTTGTTCCACCAACAAATCCTATAGTAGAAGTAGAGGTAGTAGGATGTTCAGATCATCAACCCGAGAAAGAAGAGTTCAACCCAATATTGGAACCAATATATCCACACATACCTTCATAATAAAGTGCATTTAGGAACATACACATGGTTGAAGAAGAAGGGGAGATACATACCAATGATGGAGGTGAAGTGCATAGAACTGAAGAGGTAACTTTTGGATTCCCAATAGTATATACCGAGACAAATGTGAAAATGAATAATATCAATCCCTTAGTTTTACCTCACTTCCATGGGATAGTAAGCGAAGATATTGACTCTTTTATTTTCAAATTTGATATTCTCTATCATAGTTATGATTATACCTATGATGCACAAAAGTTAAGGTTATTCCTAGTCACCCTTAAAGATGCATCTCTCTACTGGTTTATGGGTTTTTTTGGGGATACCATTAGAACATGGGAACAAATGCACAACATTTTTCTTAAGAAATATCAAGACTACTATAAGGATAGGGAATTAAGAGAAGAAATATTTAAAATGACACAAAAAGAGGAAGAAATCCTCGAGGACTATCTTGAGAATTTTTTGTATAACCATCAAAGATCTAAACAACACAAGTTAGAGATAGAAACAATCAGAACCATTTTCTTGAGAGGTCTATTAGACAAATCAATAATTTTTCTCAACTTAATGGGATCTGGTGATGTTTCTTGACTAAGATTTGAATAAATTTGTGATTTGTGTAGAAGGTATTGTTAGAGCTAGGCAAGATCTGAAAAAAAACCAAGGGACACTCTTTCCAAAGTCACCAAATTTGCTACTAGTGGTGTCAAAATCGCTGAATTAGGAAATTTGCTTGAAAATTTTAAAACTGATCTTCTTGGTACTCTCAATTTACAATTAGATACTTTGCAATTTAAAAAGAAACAATAATATGAAAAACGTTTCTTTCTATTTTTTTTCCTAAATGTAGAGAGAAGCAAACACTAAGAGAATTTCCTCTTGAGAATATTAAGATATGTGCCATTTGTGCAGAAAATCACCCAATAGAATAGTGCCCACTCTACCAGGACTCAAAGCAGTGTACCAAGGGAAGAATCAAGCGACTGAATAATTATTTACACTTGCACCAAAAATACCTTGGCAAACAAGGGCACCAAGTATGATTTCAAACCCCACATCTCAATTTACTTCATATTTTCCTAGTTAGTAGTATGCACCACAATGCTTGGATCCTACTATGCCTTGGAAAGGATGGCCCAAACAACGGGTTCACAAATGTCCTTGGAAACAAGGATGACAGGGACCCAACTATGGGAACATTCTTGCCTATACCTATCCTACACCCCCACAACCATCATACTCAATGCTACCACCTCAACAATATCCAAAATAACCATATCCCCAACAAATTCCACCACCACCTCAACAATTGCAACTCACACAACACCAGAAACCACAACTTCCATCCACCCAACCTCCAAGACCTACACATTTTTCCTCTCAACTGATACCTAATCCCAATAATAAGGTAGCTCAACCATATTTCAACGTTGATTTACAAACCTTTCCTACCTATCTGGTCACCCCAGTGGACTTACAAGAAATTGAACTTAGGTTGGGAAGGGTTCTCAATAATAAGTCTCCTACAATTATTGAAGAAGATTAAGAGGAGGAAAATCCCAAGCAAATAAATAATAATGTTTAAATAAATCAAGCTTCCCCACATTTAGAACCTCCTTAGTCATCCAGTTTGCCTCCTTATCCAGAGAGTTTAAACTTGGAGAAACCAATTATCCATCTGAATTTGACTTAGTCTCTGAATCAAGGAATGTTTGCATCAAATTCCCTTTACTACAAGCCATTAAAGAAATACCTATTTATTCCAATACCATTAGGGAACTATGTGTAAAGAAACCCGAAAGAAAGAATATAGAACCAACAAAAAATCAATTTGTGGGGAGATCAACAGATTGCATGCTAGGACAAATATTTGTAGAAAAATATTGAGATTCTGAAGACCTGATTGTGTCATTACGCATCAATGATGTTCTCTTTCCAAACACTCTTATTGAGTTAGGGGCTGCCATTAATATCATGACACTGTAGACCATGGAACAATTACAGTTACTTAACCTTCGCCCTACACCCACTATTTTAGAGTTAGCAGATAGATCCAATATCAATCCAGAGGGTATATTAGATGACATTGTTTTTTCCTTAGACTCATGGGAGTATCCTACTGAATTTATGGTATTTCATCCTAAAAATCCCTCAGGAGGTCATCCCCTGATCTTGGAAATGCCATGGATGGCCACCGCAAATGCATTTATTGGCTGTAGATCCAAGAACGTGCTTATTTCTCATGGAGAATCGATGAAAAATGTAACTCTATATCCTTCCGCCAAATCCTCTCATGAGCTTGAAATCACTCAATGGATAGACACTACTAATAGTGATGAGGAAAAATTTCAATCCATTTTTGTAATAGATCAAATTATGCAATTCAAAATTTTTAACGAAGAAAATCAGATTCAAATATTTTTGGTTCATTTAGAACTTTGCAAAATTCTGATTTACCTCTTGATCATATCTTTAGCCTAGAATTTCAAGAAAATTATGATTTGAATATTTCCTCATCACTACAAATTTCTAGAGTAGCCACTAATATGAAAAAATCAAGTACAATTCCTGTTGAGACTATTCTAGGAAAATTATTATATATAAATTCTTAACTTGACAGTTCTCAAAAAGAAAAATTAATCAAAATGTTGAAAAAACACATCAATTCCTTTGCCTGGAGCTATCAATACATGAAGGGAATTCATCTCGACACTTGGAACCACCATATCTATTGTAACATCCGCGACATTCCATTGTCGTACCAATGGAACTTTTGAAACTTATCATGCTCTGATGCCATATTGTCACACACCCAACCTTATACCTGTTGGGTTGTGCCACATACATTAACTCTCGCAGAACTTAATACATTGTAACATACCCAACCTACCCAGACTAGTCATGCCACTTAAAAACTTACAATAATTTCATATG